>JAFELO010000129.1:44641-49641 GCA_017140195.1 Eumaeus atala
GTATTCTTAAACGTTATATAGCCTTTGTTCATCACAAGTAATGGTAAAACATTTTTCAAGTCTGTCCACTACATGTATTCTTAAACATTATATAGCCTATGTTCATCACAAATAATGGTAAAACATTTTTCAAGTCTGTCCATTACATGTATTCTTAAACATTATATAGCCTATGTTCATCACAAGTAATGGTAAAACATTTTTCAAGTCTGTCCACTACATGTATTCTTAAACATTATATAGCCTATGTTCATCACAAGTAATGGTAAAACATTTTTCAAGTCTGTACACTACATGTATTCTTAAACATTATATAGCCTATGTTCATCACAAGTAATGGTAAAACATTTTTCAAGTCTGTCCACTACATGTATTCTTAAACATTATATAGCCTATGTTCATCACAAGTAATGGTAAAACATTTTTCAGGTCTGTCCACTACATGTATTCTTAAACATTATATAGCCTATGTTCATCACAAGTAATGGTAAAACATTTTTCAAGTCTGTCCACAACATGTATTCTTAAACATCTAATGGACAGATTTGATTTTTTTCCTATTGAATGGAAACAAACAATCACGTGTCTCCTCTGTAAAATCTTAGTATAGGAATGATTTTACTTAAAACTGGAATCGAATTTCCTAGTAAAAGTTATAATTATTGTAGGGCGAGACATAAAACGGTCAAGTGGCACAGCTTTGCTAATAACACAATTCGCATACCAAAACAATCATCCCTTGAACATTAAATCGATCTTGTTTTTGGCTAACGTTTACGTGTGGAGGCAGACTGCGACGCACAGGGTGTAGAGGGCAGGGGGAGGGGGTGTGGATGTTACGTCATCATTCATGCCTAACTTCAGATGATCCGGTCCCTGAATTGTCGCTGCCAAATCACAAACACTTGAGAATCGACGAGTTTTAAAACGAATAGGACTTTGCAGATGTATTCTATTTCGATTAGTCTTTGATATCTTCGATAGGTATTTTTTTTAACACTTTATACCACTACATAAACAATTGAAATTACTTTTGTTTATGGGTTTAATAAATTATTGAATTATTGTCGACATGACAATTGTCGTTTTGTAAATATTCTCAGATCAGTGACGTCATCACTTATATCTTTTCAACTGAAACAAAATAAATATTGAAACATTTTCATCAGAGCTACACAAAATTGTACGACACGTTATCAGTTAAAAATTCTGTGACAAAATTAATACGTATAGCAACGAAAAACATTATGGAAAATACAGATACCTACCACATAGACGCATTAAATACGGTTAGACAATGATAATATTCCATTGTTTCACTTGTCGACTTGACAATTTAAAAGCGCCCTCAGCTACGTATCGCGCCACATCGCTTTAAACCTCATTGTTTAAAATGCCTCATATAAGTCTTGCTAAGCCGAGGAATAATGAGTTTGATCTTTTTTCCGGCAGAGTTTAATAGTCGCCCCAACTCTTTGCGGAATAATGCAAATGATGAAAATATAACTCTATTTTAATGGAGCCGTCATATTCATATCATACGTACGTACTCGTCCACATGCACTTGCGTCTGCGCACACGTTTGTACCCTATACTGTGCGCAGTAGCTGAGTACAGACTATAGAGTTAGGCCACATCATTATTATATTTAATGTATATGATTTATTATTGGCGCTGATAAGGTAACTATTGCCAAAATAATATAACGTGAGAAATAACAGACGTCGCGACTCTCAGGTACAATCTACAATCACTTGTGGTTAACTAGCGCTAAACATGAAATATGTTTAATAAATATAATACAACTTAAATATTAAACATCTGATTCGGTTACATACGGGTGTTGTTGAGTATCACATCGACAGCGGCTGGTCGAATACACGGAACAGAAATAAGGGAATGACGGAAGGTTCGTTAGTAAGTTTTTAAATTAGATTCCACTATGAGTTAGCTTTTTAAGATTTCGTGATTCATAAATAAGAAAGCAAAGACCTTACATCACTTTCTATCTATTCTAGGATCTATCTATATCACAGAAAGGACTGTTAAAAGTGACAAGGTTGAGTAACGTATGCGTTCTTGGTTTGGTAGTTATGAGGCTAAACTTGTAAGGAGCGCGTGTGATTGTTACATATTCTGGTAGGGTTGCTTTATGAAGTCACATCGCGGAATAAAAATTTATCCAAAAATATTATTATTTTTCGTTATGTGGACAAGAGGGATTCTATTTACACGGAATGACGTGTGTTAACAATCTAATCCATTTAACAATGTAGTAGGTACATTACCACACATGACGGAGCTAATTGAGCCATTATGGCACTTCTAGTATTTTTATTAAACTACCCCTCTTTACCGCTACTGCATAACATGACCGGGGAGGTACCTCCCGCTCATATGATACCGGCATAAAGCCATATTTTCGGTGTCATGTTTCGTGCGGTGTGTGAGTATCCGATGGCCCATTGGAGGTTAGGAGAAATAAGGCAACGGCATAGTAATTGTGCGGATGTCCATGGGCGTCGATAATCGTAAAAAAGGCTCCGATTTCTCGACTCTGCCTACCCCTCCCGATTTAAAAAAGTAGAGTATTTAAATGACCTCACAATATACAACTACTTTTTTTCCCAACTTATCACGTACATCCTTAAATTAGATTTAGTACAGCATAAATCCCCAGTAACGAACACCAATCCTTTCCAACGATGATCCGCGAGGCTACTCAAAGGAAACAAATATCAATAGAAAAGACAACTGCAATCATCTTCCTGGATAACTAATTATTCTCATGGAAAATGTTCATTTTTTTATAAACACATCAGGTACGAATATGTATTGCCCAACCTAATAACATAAACAAATTCAGCATAGTTTGGCATCGCATGACGTCGTGTCGTTAGATTAAGTGTAGTGCATCCGTTAGTGGCTGTCCACTTGATATTCCGTTGTACCCGAGCACATGTCACACAGGCGGTTTGATGCTCACTCAACACGAGATGTGCGGGGCCTCCACACTGATGATCGATCTCTACAAGTAATTGCTGATCGCCACCTCCACGCCTCGCAGCCGGCACGATGTGCAAAGCGCGTACCAAATTGGCGAGGCACTAGTTCGCCTTCCTACAGAAACTCGTGCATTCTGGTCCCTAAGACTGGTTTAGGAAATTTTGCTAAGCCATCCCTCCCTTCTTTGTACCGGAATGATGAATAACTGGCTCATGCGGCAAAAGAGAAAGCAGAAATTCTGGGCACTCTTTTTGTGTCCAACTCCTTTTTGGATGATCTGGGAACTCCGTGCCTACTATCCAGCGGTGTTAATCGACGCATGATATTATATTACGGAACGCCGTGCGCAAAGCACTTCTTTCCTTATAAATTCAAA
Organism: Eumaeus atala; assembly: GCA_017140195.1. Classification (NCBI taxonomy): domain Eukaryota; kingdom Metazoa; phylum Arthropoda; class Insecta; order Lepidoptera; family Lycaenidae; genus Eumaeus; species Eumaeus atala. Next base: position 48,024 of record JAFELO010000129.1, read on the forward strand.
AGTCGAGTGGACCTGATGACAAAGCCCCGATTGTGCTGCATAAATGTGCTCCGGAGTTGGCACCAATATTGACGTACCTTTTCAGATTCTTCTACTCTGTTTGCGCAGTCCCCGGCTCTTGGACTTTAGTGAACTCAATCCCTAAAAAAGGTGACCACTCCGATCCGTCCAACTACCGAAATATTGCGACCATCTCTTGATTTTCCAAAATTATGGAATCCATTATTAACTACCAGCTCTGGCGACACTTACAAGATCTACAAATAACTAGCGACCGTCAGTATGGTTTTCGGCGCGTAAGTTTAGCTGGTGATCTTCTAATTTACTTAACGCATCGATGGACGGAGGCTGTTGCAACCGAGGGGAAAGCATTGGGGGTTAGTCTGGATGTAGCCAAGGCCTTTGATCGGGTTGGGCACAAAGCGCTCCTATTAAAGTTTTCTTCATACGGACTTCCCGGGAAATACGATTTGATCACTTACTTCTTGACAAATCGAGGCATCAAGGTCGTGGTTAATGGTGTATGCTCCGCCCCTAAATTTGTCAACGCTGGTGTTTGGGGAACACCAGCGTTGTGTTCAGTCTCCTACACTGTTTCTTCTGTATGTCAGGGGCATGCTGCAAACAGTGGTCCTCATTGTTACATAGGTGATAGCACTGGAGACGCCTTATACACTGGTCGCGACAATATTTCCCGTGAACACGTTAATGAGTTTCGGAACAATTGTCTGGAGTCGAGGATTTTATATTCAAAGCCTCGGAATGGGGCCGACTAAATTAAATCCAATTTAACCCCGTAACACACATGTTAGCGACTTTACCGCTAAAAAGTAACCCTTCGTCGTATCTCATCGTTTCCAAAACACCGACCTATCCACCACAGCTAGTATCGGTCGACTATATATAGTGTCGACATAATGAGTAACGTTCAAACGTTCAGTTCCGTGGTCATTTGGAAACAAAAGCAAAATTAGCATATAGCAAGGAAGCTGGATGTCCTCGATAGGGCAAAGCAGTACTTCAAATGACGACGAAGTTATTTCTGGACAGCTCGATCCTTTGGTCACTGTGTGTTTTTTTACCGTATTTTCTGTGGGGAGTGTTCCGAGGAATTGTTCAGCTTAATACCAGCAGCAGAATTCCATCTTCGGATATCGCGACAGAACTCTAAGCTTCACGCCCATTAACTTGTTGTCCGTAAATCTACAACAGTGCGGCTTAAACGCCACTTTTTACCGCGCATAATTGTATTCTGGAACCTGCTGCCTTCCACAGTATTTTCAATCCGATATGACTGAGAGGTCTTCAAGAAAAGATCATACTCATTACTTAAAGGCCGCAAGATTTGCAGGACTAGGCGAGGCCTGCAAATGTATATGGCCGGCGGTAGTCACTACACACCTGCTCGTTTGTCCTTTATCTGATCAGAAAAAATACACACATCCCGGATATCACGATCTATCGATCACTAGACCACGAGGTCGTTGCACTCACTTTATACAACGAGAAACAAAACATTACTCATGTAATGTTTATAGCTTCACAGACATAACTAACAGGGTTTAAATGCTAAAAATATTCTGGTAAATTTCGGCCACAAGCGAGCTCAACTTTGCTA
>JAFELO010000129.1:54641-68448 GCA_017140195.1 Eumaeus atala
CGTTAAGCATCCCCTAGAAGTTGTCTGCCTGTGTGTGATCGGTATTTTCTAAAAGCAGTAGATGCACGGATTTTCATGTTTTTCGCACCCATAGATAGAGTCATTCCCTAGAAAGGTTTCTGTGTATAATATATCCACGGGCAAAGCCGGGGCGGATCGCTAGTATTGAAATTAAAATATTGCAACAATCCGGGACAATATCCCACTTTCTAATCAGAAAGTTGACTACAATCTACTTACTAATCAGAAAGTAGACTCCAATCTACTTAATAATCAGAAAGTAGACTCCAATCTACATACTAATCAGAAAGTAGACTCTAATCTAGTTACTAATCAGAAAGTAGACTACAATCTACTTACTAATCAGAAAGTAGACTCTAATCTACTTCCTAATCAGAAAGTAGACTCCAATCTACTTACTAATCAGAAAGTAGACTCTAATCTACTTACTAATCAGAAAGTATATTTATTTGAGTTTTTATAATTATATTATATAATACAATTCGCACAGGCGGCCTTGTCGTGGCGCTGGGGCCTACCGGGGTGAACCCAGGCGAAGCCAATTAAACCGAGGGGGATCTTTGCATCCCTCTTATTAGAAGAGAGGGCTTAAAGATCAGGAGGAGGAATCGCTCTCGGTACCCCTCTTATAAGAGGGGACCTAAGAGCAATAGGAGGTGGCGCTTTTGTGCACGGGACAAGGGATGGGAACCTCACCCATTGCACAATCCTAAAGTCAGTGGGGTTGTCTTGTAAGGGCGGCACTGATGGCACTCGCGGAGGCTTTTGTGGGTTTTCGGCACTATCATGTGCCGCGAGTCCCACACATCACTGGACCCGACCCAGGGCCGGTGAAGGCGCGTAAATGCGTTTCCCCGCGTCAACAAAAAAAAAGACAAACGCCAGGTGTGAGGAGCGGTAATAAATGTGAGCCATAAAATACAGAATGTGCAGCGCAGCAGGTCTGCTTCGTGTCTGCTTCGTGTGTGCTTCGTGCCTGCTTCGTGTCTGCTGCACTTTCTACGAAAGTCGTTTTAGGCGACCGTTTATTATTTCCTACAGTTTCCTTTCTCTACGACGTTGAGCTCTAACATATTCCTTTCCTTTTCCTTAACCTCTCGCAACTTTTATATTTTAGAGCTTTATGAGAAGTTTTGCATTATACACCTTGAAAATAAAAAGAAAGTCGCGGAATTCATGACTTTAAATATACGTTATAACTGAAGATGATATTTAGTTAACTGGAACTTGCTTGGAAAAGTTGAAGAGAAACAGTTTTATTACATCGCATTTGGCCCGTGCTTATATTAGTATTTGATTAAGTTTAATATTAGCAGAGACAATTTATCGTCTCGCTTGCAAATTTGAATATTTGAACCCTAAAGTTGTACTAAATACGTGTTAGGGGTTTGGAAACTGACGATGCGCACGCCATGTTTGTAATTTGAATATTAATATTTATCATTATTTATTATTGTTATGATTTCAACTACTCAGTAGCGACACGAGACACTAAAAATATAGTTGATCTCACTTCTTGATGATAAACTAACAAATATTTTTTACCTTGATCTTAATAATTTTTTCAAATGATCTCCCTAAAAATATATTTAGGTGTGTTCACAAAACATTTTATTTCTCATAAGATCTTTATAAGATTACAGTTTCTATAAAATGAAATACGTTGATATAGACATAAATATTTTAAGATCTGAATCATTATATCGGTAGGGTTGTAGTCGTAGGTGGGTAGGACGGTACAGAGAAAAGTAGTAGGTTATTTTACAATGAAAATATTTATTACTAATCCATTTTTTATTAAGTTCATTTGTAATTTGTTACTCCCAACAAATGCCTAATAAGTTTAAAACATAAATCAACCAGTAACGAAAAAGATAACACTTTGGAGGCAGTTACTGACTACTGGGGGTAACTAATAATATTTGTAGACTTATAAGAGGTGGATCGAAAAGTACTCAGCCTAACAGAGATTCATTCAATTCTAAAAATTGAATCCACCCACATTGTTTAGTTCAGTTCGGACTAGTTAGTTGTGTGAAGTTCGAAACGTGTGCGATAATTAGTTGTGATTTTATAAAAAAATTAACAAAGCAATCGGACATAGTTTCTGCAAATGGAGCAAATCGAGCAGCGTGCCGTCATTAAGTACCTCCATAAGGAGGGGCTATCACCGAAAGCCATCCATGATGATATGGTCAGTACTTTAGGAGATTCTGCTTTGTCTTATTCATTCGTCGAAAGTGGATGGCAAAGTTCAAGCAAGGTAAAGACAGTGTGAAAGATAAACCCCGCCCTGGAAGGCCTTCGACGACCACTACTGAAGAAAATATTAAAAAGTACTTGACTTAATTGTGGGAGACCGCAGACTAAAAATCTCTTACGACTCAAAACATAAAAAGGGCGTGATTGACTATTTCATGTGAATGTTTGGAGTTATTTGAAGCCGATGCAGATGATTTGTGAACCGGTTTATTACAATTTACAAAACACCGGTTCATTACTGTACGTCAGAAACAAATCGATAATCGAAGCAGTTCAGACCTGGTTCACCACCCACGTAAAAAAGGCTAAGGCGATTTTGATGGCAAATAAGGTAAGCGCTTCGGCGTTCTGGGGCTCGAATAGTGTGATTATGATTGATTATCTTGAAAGGGATCAGACTATAAACTCTGACTACTACTGTGTCTTACTACGTTGTTAACGAGAGGAAATAAAGGAATGCGTCCAGAAATGCTCAGAAGCAAAGTCCTGTTTCATCAAGATAACGCCCGTGCTCACACGTCTGTGCAATCAATGACTGAAATCCACAATTGTGGCTTTGAACTATTACCGCATTCGCCTTACTCACCTGATCTGGCACCGGCGGACTTTTTTTCTGTTCCCTTACCTAAACAAGCACTCGGGAGGTTTAAGGTTTTCGACAATCGACGAGGTCAAAGCAGCAGTAGATATTTTGATTCTAAGAAAGAATATTTCTTTTCAACGGTCTAAATACTTGAATGGGAGATGGCAAATTGCATCGAACTTGATAGTGATTATGTAGAAAAATAAAAATATTACTGATTTAGTATGTGTCTATTTTCTTTGTTATGCCGAATAATTTTCAATCCACCCGCGTCCGTCTTTGTGTGAAGAGATGAAGTAATGTGGAGGATGCAAGGCGGGTACGTAAGGATCGTGATGAAGTAATGTGGAGAGATGAAGTAATGTGGAGAGATGAAGTAATGTGGAGAGATGAAGTAATGTGGAGAGATGAAGTAATGTGGAGGATGCAAGGCAGGTACGTAAGGATCGTGATGAAGTAATGTGGAGAGATGAAGTAATGTGGAGGATGCAAGGCGGGTACGTAAGGATCGTGATGAGTGGCACTCCGTTCAATGGAACCCCTTAGGGAGCCGGCGTGACGATGTGTTGTTGTTGTTGACTATATAACGTGAGTGGTAATAGTGGATTTACTTCAATTTTGAGATTGTAACTTCCTATGATGAATTAAATATTTGTTTTTGACTTTATAAGACAAAATGAAGTCATGACGAGTTACTGGAAATTTTTCCATACTTGTGGTAAATATTGTTATGTTCGGGTCAATCACAGAACCATAATGGGCATGTCAGCATTATTGTGACATCGCTCTTTATGCGCTATACAATGTTATGTAATGCAAAGGAGCTGTCAGTAAATCATACCGGGCGCGACTCACCTCATCCCATTAGATCTTATTATCTTACTTATAATAAAAAAATATATCTTTATTATCAGTTTATTTCAGTCTTACCCCAACCCCGAGCTTGTTCTTATAACATATTTCGCTACCTATTTTTAGAATAAATGTGAAATTTTCTGGCACTCAAGCCTATTGCTACTCAAGCCTAAAATATGCCTCATGGAGAAAATACTAAGTAACAAAATTCTTGAACAAATAGACACAAGAATACATAACTTTGGGTTTCATGAATATCTACGAGTCAGGAAAGATTTAAAATCTTTCAAACTCGTGTTCATGAGGCCAAGAGATTCAGAAGTTTCAGTGCTACGCATTAAAGGCAATTTTCGCTCGGCTGATAGCAAACTTGCGAAAGTCTAGAAAATTGAACGCAAATCCGATTTGTACGGATTGTAGATGAGTTCTTCCAAAAAACGTGAAATGGATCTACATAAAAGCAATTTGCCCTTCCACTGTCTTTAAATAACTTTTTTATTACGAAGCGAACCGCGGAGAGGATTTTATGTATACTCGTATGACACTACGCTTGTTTTTGTAATATGGACGCTACAATAACGTAACACAGTTTATATACTTATAGTACGTGACAATAATGCTGGTAATATGCCAGCCGTGTGCCGCAGTGTGACGCCGCATCCGACGCCAGCTGTACGCCGTGGCCGGGGCCGTAGTCAACGGGAAAAATCTGAATCAGCGTTAGGTCCCGGTCTAACTGCTACTCTCGAGCCTTGAGCAGATCACGCAAGGTCCGACACACATCATCCGACAGAGGTAGGCGCAGAGGCTTGCGTGCCCGGAGAGCTTGGACCTGTGACACTTGCGTGCCCGGAGAGCTTGGACCTGTGACACTTGCGTGCCCGGAGAGCTTGGACCTGTGACACTTGGGAGGTGAGAGGTGCTTGTGGTGGAAGTGCTCGCCACACAAACACTTCAGGCAGCAGCGTTCCCACGGTCCATCGACAAAAGCTGCCGTTGTGCCATGAGCGCGGAGGCCATAAACCTGAACAGCGGCGCCTAGCTCTACTAAGTGCCGTAAACATAGACATCACGGAAACCTCGCTGCAGGCCATATTTAACGCTTTACTTCAAAATCGCGCCGACGTAGCCGTCATTTTACTCTGGTAGTATTGGGTAGAGTATACACTATACCAATGCGTCATAAAAACTCTTCATTACCCCGTCAACTACAATTCACTTTATAGTTAATTGTACCAGTATAAAGTGGAGTGTACAAAAAACATTTCATTGAAATTGGCTGCTTTGAACGAACTACTCTTAGAAAGAAAGATGTACGTGAACAGTCTGTGCGGCGTAATACGCCTCAGCTCAGCGTACATGTTCGCGGACGAGCTGTGTGCGCTGCGTGCCGGCAGCGAGCTCGGCGACACCTGCCGTCTAGTTCAGCAGGATGTAGACGCTGTAGTCGAGTGGTCTTATGGCAAAGGTATCGTTCCCAATACAGATAAAACTAAAATGATAATAGTACACTCACCTTACACAGACCAATCCTTATCGACTACTCAAATTTACACGCATAGCTGTGATTGTGTGCACAATAATAACGCAGGCTGTCTTTGTAAACCAATAGAACAAGTAAAAAACGTCCCTTACCTTGGCATGAAAACAGACGCAAGGTTTTCATGGTCGTCTCATATAGATTATGTTTGTAATAAATCCCCCCTTGTACATTACAGTGTCTGTAAATGGCCTTAGTTGAATCGTTCTTGAGCTACTGTCTTGACTGTTGTGGCCGGACTTTTATACGTAATATTGATAAATTAGAGTCACTTCAAATTAGATTTTTGAAATTGTTAATTAACAAAAAAATAAGTTACCTAAAACATGTAAAATCCTACCCGTTAGCTTAAAACATAAATATTTAATACTTGTTCGTAACTATTATATCAGCCAAAGGAGTAACTCACGGGTCGACAGTAAATACTCTACCGGATCGATGTCGGCAGGTAAATATGAAGTACCTAGAGTGAGTAATTACTGTGGTGACAGAACGTTCAAAAAGCGCATTCCTTACCTGCTGACATCAGGACACAGGAAAATAAAGTTAAGTTTGTGTAACGTTTAAGTGATCTTAAAAATATCTATTAAACAGCTTAAGTTAATATATTTGCATACTACATAGATATAATATTGTTTAACTTGAGACTGATCTCACAATCAAACTGCGTAAGCAGTTTTGTGAGGTCAGTCTATGTATTAGGTTAAGTTTTGTTAAATAATGAGTAAACTAATTCAATAATAAAAAATTGGTAACAAGAAGACCTGTAGCCATAGCATTGCGTATAGAAGCAGTTGACATGCGGCGGGCGAGCGCCGCCACCTGTTGCTCAAACTTCCACTCGCTACACAATTACTAAGCGCATTAGTCGGATTTTCACCAACATTACAATAGTGTGTTGTAATATTATTCTTGGAAGTTCTACGTAAAGCTGCTTAAGTTTAGGCGGAGATTTGTTCTCCGCTGACTGATCACGTCTCGTTTGTTCACTACACCTGTATGTACGAAAACTATTATAGAATTACAGCTAAACGTCGTTCTTATGATTTTGCTTTATTAAATACATAAAAAACTTCAGCCCTTGAACTAACACATTGTTGGGTTGTTTCATACTTTGCACAAGAGTGGGTGTATCTCGGCGTCCGTTCATGCTGAGGCTACGTACGTACATATGCCAGCGCACAGGCTCCTGCAGAAATCGCTAGGCAATGACAGATTGCGCAACGGTCCCGCTACTATGACGATCTGCCCGCCTTAATATTCAAATGTAAGATTCTCTATTAAATCACTTTTATAATATTCAAATGTAAGATTCTCTATTAAATCACTTTCATTTCTATAATTTAATTGTGTATCGACACAGTTTCAGTCCACACTAAAGCACGTACGCATTAGGAGTACTCGAGCGCTTAATCTACGTCACGAGTGTCGTAATCTTAACGTAATAATATTATTTATTAATTTAGCTTCAACAAAATGTTGCGTAAAAATAAGTTTTATTACAGGATGTTTCAAATTGAAGCTGACTTAAAAGTTAACGAAGGAACACATGTGATGATTTATTTATTTAAGAGCTGGCGACAGCGCTGCGCCGGCTGCGGGCGCTACGGCAACAGCGACGGTTGCGCACTGCGCTCCACAGACGCCCTCACACCTCGTCGTTCTGTTTCATATTTATTTACAGACTTCGGACACAGCATTTTGCAAGTGCTCTTGCTGTACTCTTTTGTAAGCTGTCAGGCCATTTTTTGTTTCAGTAATGCAGAATATTGAAAGGGAAACATGCAATCAGCCACAAAAATGTTTTCGGCTGGCCTCTGAGTCGTGAGACTTGTGAGGTATGAAGTTTTGTTGAACTCGGCCTGATTGTGAGTTGTGAGGTATGGAGTGTTCGTAAACTCAGCCTGCTTGTGAGTTGTGAGGTATGGGGTGTTCGTAAACTCAGCCTGCTTGTGAGTTGTGAGGTATGGGGTGTTCGTAAACTCGGCCCTGCTTGTGAGTTGTGAGGTATGGGGTGTTCGTAGACTGGGCCTGCTTGTGAGCAGCGAGTCTTGTGTGGTGTTGTAGTGAGATTTGTTGCAGTAATAAAGATATTCCAAGATTCTAAAAATTCTCTCATTTATTAAATGTACACTGTATCGTTTTTGACTAAAATAACTTATTAACATCTTTTATAAATACAAAAATACGTGTGTACGTTTGTTATTCTTTCACTAAAAAGTACTAAACAGAAATTCCACCCAGAGAGTTTAATAACATACTTGTTAGAAGCATTCAGAAATGCCATTAATTTGTGTAGCACATGAGGAAATAGAGAATGAAACTCTGTTCATATAATTGTCCTGCGAATGCAAACGTTTCCGGACATGACGTACGACGATAAATTGCGTTATCTGTTATACTAGAACCGCTCGGCATCAATTCTTATGGAGCCACAACACATGATGTTCTTTGCGGAACCACGTCGTTCCACTTTAAAGCTTTGGGACATGATGATGGTGTCCAATGTAACGTAATACTTACACATATCAAATATATTAATAAATATAAACAATTATTTACCATGGAATCATCTTAAATCTACTATAATTAATAAAAACCAGGTATTATTTACAAACAATAAATCAAATTAAATAATATACCAATGTACAAATAAATCAAACCAATGCAATGCGACATTTACGTTTCTGTTCTCGCGGTTTTGTTCAAACCAGTTTTTGCGAAACACAGAATGAGCGGTCGTCCGGTTCGCACCCGAGGAGTCCGTCGTTCGCGGTAATGGAGACGACTCGCGCTCGCGGACTGCTCAGCCTCGATATATTCGAGGATTCTTGGAACCCGAGTAAAATATAAGTGACATTTTACACCCCATATCGAAACAACCCGTCGCTTCACGTGTGGGACGTACAGCCGTCGCACGAGAGCCGTCGCTTCACGAGTGGGATGTACAATCATTGCACAAAGGCCGACGATTCCCGCGACCTACGAGCAGCCGTCACCAACCTGCGACCAGCCAGGGGAGTGATCGGGCAACGTGGGAAATTTGGACCCTTGCGTAGGGCATAGACATCCCGACCCACGCATTTTTTAAATATTTCTTTTTGATGTTGTGGTTTTTATAAAATAACCACAAAGTCACGAGTATAAGGACAGCGAGACGTCAGACGGTTCCAAGCTACAAACGTCCTGTCTACGTGGAGTAGACACTAGGTACATGCGGTATCACACAAGCGACGGCCGACGGGAGACTTGGTGTTTGCTGAAGGTACGATGTATAGAAAATATATGGATTAAATCGTATGAAACAGAAACTTGGAGAGAGTTATAGCATCTCTGGCGCGCTTGTAACTGCAACGACATGTACGCTCTAGAGGAGTCAAGCTGTGTGTTGGAGCTGCAGCTGATACAAACAGATATCAAAAGCGAAGTTACTTATAGCGATGTAGGCGCACTGTGCAAGTGACATCGTAAAGAGATTCTTAAATTTACGCGAATGTTACTTATTACAACAATATTACTTTTACGGATTTTTTCGCGGTTTATGCAATTATTAAACTAGCCCGACGTTTCAGAAGCTTTACAGAAACCATGAACACGGATGGACTGAGCTGACTGATGTTATTAGTTTTTAAAGGTTTTTAAAAGTACCCGAAGAATTATAATTTTAGTCGTTCCCATTAACGCAAACAGTACTTATTATATCTTGCGGCCTTGAGGTGTTATGTTTACTTTTTGATTTGATTGTTTAACACTGGGTGCCAAGCAGAGGGAAGAACCCAGCCATCTTCTCTATTGAAATTTGAATGTCTTTTAATTACAATAGTCTTACAGATCATTCTTGGAAGGAATCGGTGTTCCCTAGTGAGGATTTGCGCATTATTAAATCTAATGTAATGGCAGGGGCCAATTTCAGCACGCTCAAATACCGCAGACTTTGTGTCACGTCGGTGTTTCATATCGGCTATATGTTCTTTAATGCAGATGTGCTGCCCTCCTTTCCTCATCGCCTCCAATGGCCCACTGGCTACTCTCATATCTCACGAAACGCGACTCTGAATTTATACTGTCAACTTTAGATCGTTTGACAAGGAATAAACTCAATTGAGGACATGATATTCTTATAGGTAAAAATTGGAACACACGAGTTCACGAGTTACATGGTAACGTGTAAATATACGTTCATAGGCGCGCTGTATGAGAGGCTAGCGTGTCATCATTATCATCATTATCGGCCCTTATACATACACTGCTGGACACAGGCCTCTTTCAATTGAACGCCAAGACGACCGATCTCCTGCTACTCGTATCCATCCCGGACCGGCTAATGTACGGTCCACCAAATCGTTTTCATAAACGCGGCCTCCACTCCAGAACCTTACTGGCCCATCTGCCATCGATTCCTCTGAGTGTGTGACCAGCCCATTGCCACTTCAGCGAGCTTATTCGTCGCGTGATATCGGATATTTTGGTTCTTTGCCTTATGACTTCGTTAAGAATTCTGTCAGACAGAGAAACACCCAAAATAGCCAGTTGAGCTACCACAAACTTGCGGACCAGTCCAAAATTAAGAGGCCATGTTTCGGCCCCGTTGTCATCACGGGGAGAACGCATTAGTCGAAGACTTTTATCTTCAAGCTCTGGGGTATAGGCGACGTGAGAATGTGGCGAAGCTTCCGGAATACTGCCCAACCCGACTGAATCCTTCTATCGGCTTCCTTCTCGAAGTTGTGTCTACCTAATTGCAACAGTTGACCGAGGTAGACGTATTCGTCTACGATTCCGAGAATAGTACCATCGACGTTGAACGATAAGGAGAACGTGTTCGTTGAACATGACCTTTGTCTTGTCCAGGTTCATCCTAAGACCAATACGTCGGGATGATTCATTTAGGTTGTGCAACATTTCCTGCAGATCTCCAGCGATTCCGCCAACACAACGTTATCGTCGGCGAAACGAAGATGTATGGTACTCGCCGTTAATATTTATGTCGCCAAAGCAGTAGTGAACAGTTTCGGGGAAATGAGATCCCCTTGTCGCACTCCTTGATGCAACTGGATTGGCCTTGTTTAACCTCCCGGCATCTCTCAGTACTTCGACGTATCGTCAAACGACCTGACATCGCTGTAAAGCTCCCAGAACAGCCCAGATTTCGACAGACTCAAAACCTTTTGTACTCATGTGTCTTTTGTACAACTTGCCTTATGATGAAAATGTGGTCCTTGGTGCTAAATCCTCTGCGAAATCCAGCCTGTTCCGGTGACTGTGATTCGCGAAGCCTTGTGGCGAGATGATTCGTCAGGTATCTTGAGAATAACTTGTAAATGTGGCCTAGAAGTAAAATTGGTCTGTAATTTTGAAGTAATTACTACTAATTAGTAATAGCCTGTTATAACACACGAGCTAACGAGTTTCATGATGACGTATACGTGTAGTGAATAGGCGTTTATAGGCGCGCTGTATAAGAGGCTAGCGTATACTAATTAGTAATAACCTAGTGGAATACACGCTAACGAGTTACATGACGACGTATACGTGTAGTGAATAGGCGTTTATAGGCGCGCTGTATAAGAGGCTGGCGTATACTAATTAGTAATTACCTAGTGGAATACACGCTAACGAGTTACATGATGACGTGTGCGTGTGGGGAATAGGCGTTTATAGGCGCGCTGTATGAGAGGCTGGCGTTTACTAATTAGTAATTACCTAGTGGAATACATGCTAACGGGTTACATGATGACGTGTATGTATAGGGAATAGGCGTTTATAGGCGCGCTGTATGAGAGGCTGGCGTATACTAATTAGTACGGGTTACATGGTGACTGTACACTAATTAGACGGAACTGATGTATTTTTTGGCAGGCGCTACTCTACTTGTTAGAGCGAAAGTGGTTCAAGTTTACCCGCAGTACGTCAGAACTCGTTCATTTACTGAAAATTAAATTAACGTTTGTGTTTCTTGCTACAGGTTATCTATTGCTATATTATACCATTTCTTAAAAGACTTCGTCCTTCTGTATCGGGAGCTTGTCAGTTATTTTTGATCCCCCCAAGGATATAATCGTTGTATTTTTTTCAGTCAATGATTGTGAAGATAATTCAAATCACACACACACACACACACACGCACTTCACTACAGTTATAGGCTCAGGGCTGATATCACGCAGGTTAGCCTGTTCGGAACTTTACTGGCAAATAGACAATAAATTTACGTTTCACAGGTTGCGGTTAGCAGTAGTTAACATGAAGCACTTCTCGGAGATAAGCATCGAATAGCTATTTGCCACCTTTCAAGCCTGTATAGATGGCCGCTAATATAATAATATTTGAGCATAAAAGGGCAGATACCGACAACTGCTATTTCCACGCCATTTCATGATCACTATCAACGCACTAAGGAGCAGGTCTGAATCGGTAGCTGCACGTTAGGCAGGATTTATTTTAATGGCCTTGCTTACTTTGTTAATAGAATAGTTTTTACAGTTACATTTTCTAGACAAAAATGCTATTGCGTTTCGACGTAAAACTTTCATTTAGAAACTTCGTGTTGGACTTTACAGCTCACCGGCCGTGGTGTGTGTTGTTGTTGTTTTCATGTTTAATTTGTCTGCATTACGTAATAGATGAAAAAGTCTAAAATAAAAATAGTTTCAGCTTTAGTGGAGAACTAAATCGGTCAATATCATAGCGGATAACCTGGCCTCATTTACCTGCTCTGTTAGTGAATACACAAGGACATATATTAAGTGCAATAACATATACAATAGATTAAAATGTGAATAATAAACAAACTTATACGCTTAGAGTTTTAAATATATATCTGTACATACAAAGTTATCAGTCGTATTTACTTTGCTATTGCATCAGGCCCTCCCTGTAAATGTTGTATGTGTTATACAGGGAACGCATAATGTAAATATGTTTTGTTGTGAAATAAAATAAATAACAATGTTCTAAGCCTGGTGAGTGTGAGTTACCCGAGAACATCTTTTAACATTCCTGACGACAGTCTGTAAGTATCTGTACAAGTCTACAATAACAATAATTAATGTCGGGACTTTATTTCTCAAATCCATTTACCTGTATGCAGTTACACGGGCCTCAGTGTAATATAAATCAAAAGACACACAATTTGTCCACCTTCACGAGAATATCGCAAAGAAGTGACGTTAAAATAAATATTGTATCTCTCCGTTGAAACCATTTCTTTCGAAAGCACTTTGTTTTGAAAGGCAGTAAACAAGAAAATGAAGTGCGCTTAGAAACATTCAAGGATTTTTTTAATCAAGCAGGTGTAAGGATCTCTAGAAACTAATTTCCTAAGAAACATAAATCTGTGGAACGCTGTAATTTTCAAGGGGCACCAAAAGTCTAATTTGAACCTTAGGCCGTGTTATAATTAAGTAATGCACATACAGTGTAGTGTAGCATAAGTACGTTGCACGGGGTCAGCCTCTAATGGCTATAAAATGTCGTCAATACGTGTGCGCCCGGCTTTATTTCCTACCATGCCAAGCCTCATGTGGGTGTGGTTAAAAGAGTAATTTACTTTTTTAAATTTACCATCCGGCTATTTTAAGTCTTCCTATCTTTATTTTAATCTAGCTGCGGAATTTTAAACTACTTTAACTCTTTCGTTGTTATAACATTTTAGCTAAATATATATTATTATAGCGTGACCTTTCTCGTTATGCTATGATCCAAAATAAACCCCTTTAAAATGTTTTTATGCACTACGCTTACTAAATATTCTATCTAAATAATTGTGGTAATAAACTATATTCTCGGGAAGCTACGCCGTAAAAATAAAGGTAATGGGCAAAAGTTGCACCCTCCCTTTGTGTGCATACATAAGCTAAACAGAATTTATAAGGAAAAGCTTAACCCGTTTGACATATCACGAATAAGTATTGTGTTATGTATATACGAAGGACACAGACCAGTGTAAATATTATGACCGTAATGCAGGGTTATAGTATCACAGATTCCTATTAAAGTTCGGCTTAGCTTATTAGGAACTTAAGTCGCTAATAAACTACATCCGCTCTAGGAGTAATTAATATGAAGCATTTATATGGTAGTTAAGAGATAAGTATCAACTAGTTAGCTGACACTTTAGACCAAAATATCGTCTACCATCTAAACTATACATATAGAGTGTCGTGTGAGTTTAGGCAAACGTGTAGGACGGTACTAGGTACTACCGAAATCTCCTGAGTGGCGCTGCCATTACACATTATTTAGACATACGTTAAAGTAAATTTAAGTCAAAATACTAAGTGAACTTTATACCATGCCTCTAGTGCACTCGGTGGGGGAGCGACGCCACGCTCGTATGCCCCGTCCCCGTAGTTGCTCTCACCGGCGGCCGGGCAGGATACCGCTGGACTGCATGAGCTGCGGGAGCTGTCTCGTGGCTCCGAGCCGCGAGACAGCTCCCGCACGCGAGAGAAAGAAAAGTGATACACTAAGTGAGCTTTTACTAAAAGGGATTTTATGAGAACAACGGTAGAGTTCATTGAACGGACAAAGGCTGATGATGACTTTT
>JAFELO010000129.1:68479-97244 GCA_017140195.1 Eumaeus atala
ATGATTTGCAAATTGTTTTGCGAGTACAGAATACGGATGCTTAGTAAAATCTTGCACGTCGTGATTGTGGATATTCCCTCGCTGGACCCTCGCTGTTCCCTCGCTGTTCCCTCGCTGTACCCTCGCTGTTCTCTCGCTGTACCCTCACTGTTCCCTCGCTATTCCCTCGCTAGGCCCTCGCCGTTACCTCGCCATTACCTAGTCGTGTATACGCAAAACACGTACGTGTGTGTATCAAAACACGTATGTGTGTGTATCAAAACACGTACGTGTGTGTATCAAAACACGTACGTGTGTGTATCAAAACACGTACGTGTGTGTATCAATACGAACAAGACATTGAATATACACTACGCTACCGGAGCTGACTTGTGCGTGGGTTCGTTCAGTTCATCCGCCCTCCTACCGCCCTTGTCCGCTGTAGTCCTGTGGGAATGTGTTTCATTATACTTCAGTCCCACTGCTCTTTAGAGGTCAAGAGTTCATTGTTAAAGTTGCCTCATACCGACATAATCATTGTATACTGGACCTCTGTGATGTGTCTCCTTAGTACATCCCAGACCGTAGCTGCTTTACGGTGTCTGACACGTCGGGGTTGTAGAATACTTAAAAGTAGTTTTATTTTCATAGTTGTTATCATCATCATCATTTCCTGCCGCAAATCACCGGTGAACGTAAGATCATTTATGGATGTCAGTGTAGCAAAAAAATTCACAATAAATACATATGAAGTAAGTACATATCTGTGTGTACTCCTTAAAAATATCTTACTAAAACTAACTCTATAAACTAAAATCCGCCCCATCCATTTGGCCACGTCTGTAATATTACAATGAGTCACCGTCTGGGTATATCCGAGAGCCGGTAAGATTGCAGGCCTTCGCTAAGAGCATACAGAATTACCACTAGACAGCGAAAGTCCATTACGTTTTATGGCTTCCACTCGGGAGAGACGAGCCGAAACGTTAAAATTAATTAAATTCCTCCGTCAACCCGCAGCTGAAACACTATGCCAAATAAATGAATATATCTTCGTTTGGCTAAGTGATGAAATCTGCTTCATTAAAAATTCCTTGATTCGATGAACAATAAAAAACAAGGTTCATGATTTTTTGCCCATATCATGATTAACCTGAGCACAATAACAATTTTTCTTTTCTTAAAAGTGTATCGAATAGAACATCAAAGTAATACAAAATGAAAAACTTCTCTTTTATTGCACATCTGCTGCAAAGTTGTGTTCTTGAAGGCTGCAATTCCGACTCCCGCCCGATACTTGCCGAACAATTGATATAATGAATTGAATGATTTTTCAATTTTATAAGAAATTGAACAATAGCGCTGCAATTCGCTCGGGCAGTGCGCCGAGCTGTCGCTCGCAGTGCGCGCTGTACAAACCAGAGCTGGTGACAAATCTATTTCGATAAATTACTAGCACGCACGGTAAATGGCAGCGCAAAAAATATTGTTGCTTATGCGCCCGCGTTATGAACATATTGATTAGACAAACCTGTCCTTTAGCTTCAAAGTTCAGTAGAACTTTGAAGCTAAAGCTTTGTAATAAGCGAAGGCTAATTTTTTTATGCCGTAAATTGCATACGAGCCTTTTCACAAGCTTTTATTTACTTTCTGTCTGTAATCAGATCCTGCAAATTAAACTTGATCCTTTGTCCAGTTACCGGTTAATGTGTAATTTTGTATGCATTGGAAAGCAGACGGCAATGCAAACCGATGTAATATGTCGTTGATCTATTGATGAACTTTAGAACTTCAATTTGATTCATATCCCGGTTACCGATTGAGCTGAAATATACGTGGCGTGTAAACCGAATAATAATGCAAAATTACAATGACTTGGAGCTGATCCTATAGCTATGGAATGGATATGGAAGCTATAGGAACACCGCAATAAATGTCACAATGTCATCTTGTCTTGCTCCTACCTCCGTCAAGCTCAGCCGATGGGCCGGGTAGGTGACTGTGGGATCTATTTAGTTATCATACAATCCTATCGTGTTGGGAATTCATTGATTTATCTTAAAAAGGACCATGGGTCTACATGTCCTTTTTCGGATCCCGTAGAAAAATGGAAAAAGACGGAAATATCCTAAAATTTCGTCCGTCCGTATGTCACAGAAGCTGTAGTCATTGATGTCACGTAGGTTACGGATAGAGTATGAAAGGTAGAAGTAGTGTTGCAAGATGTGCAATAACTCGGGAGGGCAGAGTTGTATGCGCCCTCCCGATTTTTGTATTAATTGAATGAAAATTGTAGAGGTTCATAAAAAAATTAGGTAAAAAGTGTGTCGACGTCCCCTCACTTCTTACTTTTGAGCTACCAAAGGAAAAATAAAAATAAATATGATTATAAAATTCAATAAGGAACCTCAAACGAAATTTGGTTTAAAAAATTGGCGTGAATTTAACTTTCAAACTACTTCCGAGATAGCGAGAGGAGTCACTAATGTATCTTTTTTATTTTTTTTATTGAATTTTTATTAAAAATCTTTACATATAAACCGGTCGTGGATGTAAAGAACATATTTAATAAATAGTGAAAATTGTATAATGTAAAATATTAGTTTTTACTTCATTAAGAGACAAGCAGTTTTTGTTAAAAAGGAGGAAGTAATGAAAGTACAAAAATACAAATGAAATATAAACATCAATCATCTATTAATTCCCTGTACACCAGTCGGGGGACACCTTAAACTGCCCGCAAAGATTGATTTGTTGAGCACTTAGCAAAATATAAAAGTTATTAGATGCTTAACTATATGCTGACGATGTATATATGCCTATGTATTGTAATATTTAAATATTACATAATATAATATTACATAATACAATAAGTAAATTAGGTCACATTTTAAGATCCTATTCTTTAGATCTTCGGGATGAGACCCGAGTACTAGACAAGAAAAATGCCTCCAGCGATACGCGTCCAGTAGTCGGGCTTCCTACAGCTCTTATTGGCAAAACAATATACAATTAATTCACCGCTTCACCACGATGCATCCAATAGATTAAAAGTCCATAGAACCCACAGAGCACCTGTCCACGATAGATCACAGAATTGGCACCGTTGCGATACCAATTTACGCGTCCACACTTTGCAAATGAAAAATCGATTGGTTCATTTAATTTTATGCAAAAAATATTTATTTTCTTCACGGGCGGTTACGAGTTAATACGACTATAATAATTCAAAAAGGCCAACCGCTTATTAGTTTTTAACGTAAACTTGTGGAAGTGTATGTCAAGTGGAACTTCAACATTGCTGAAGTAGGTGCCTACCTAAGTAGTCAAGTAAATAAATGAATGCAATTGAAGTTGTACTTGGTACACTGGTGCCTCGAGACTCGCGGCACACTTGCTTTAATGATGGCTCCTACCTTGTGACAATCTTTATTACACTAACACCCTTCAATTATTTTTAGTTAATTTAATTTAATTGTATTCCAGTTAGTTCGATGTCATTTGAATCTCATCATTGTCATTGAATCTTCTGGTATCATGAGAAAAACTAGAAATACACACTCTATGGCAAAATTGTACTCGACCATGGGTTCCCAAAGTATGCTCCGCTGCTATCGGAGGCGTCGCGAAGTTCCTTCTGTGGTACAATATGCGCGACCATCAAGAAGCTTAGGTGTCAATTTACCATTTACAAAAACTTTCTTCAATTCTTTTATGTTGTATATAATACTGTCGATATTGTATGGACAAAGGCGTTTCATTGTAACTCTAGTAGTTGAGGTTTGCGGAGCGCGAACCGAAACACCTGGACTAGGACTAGAACATCAATGTGGTTACTTAGAAATATCCAGTAAAATTTCCGACTAAAGTATATTTCTACATAGACATTAGGAACTAGTAGCCTGAATAATTTCCGACTAAAGTATATTTCTACATAGACATTAGGAACAAGTAGCCTGAATAATTTCCGACTAAAGTATATTTCTACATAGACATTAGGAACTAGTAGCCTGAATAAGCATTTAGGAACACAAATTAACTACGTGCATATGTTTTTTAATGGCATAGGGAGACCGACGTGCAATTACCACACGGTGACTACCGACGCGACGCCTATTGTTAACGCCCACATGTGCAGATGCATAGTTTTCCTTCCTCCTTCCTTCTGACCTACGGTTCTTCTTAAATTTGTATGAAATATAAGTGTAGTTCCGTGATGCATCATTGTCGTCTTTATAGATAGCTGCTCGAGTAATACTAGCTCTATAGCTAGTATTACTCGAGCAGCTATCTTAACCTTTATAGAAGCAATTCAGGGTTCTATATATTACCTACTACGATTCAAGATATACAGCTTAGTGGCTGACGGATGAACGAACGGCGGAGGATTTGTTAGTAAGAGTGTCAGAATGGTTCCTTGAACACAAAAATGATAGGCATTATTTGTGTAGGAGATTCGAACAAAAATCAAAATCAAATTTACAAACCTATTTCGAACTAACCTAACCTTAACCAAAGAAGAACCGGCGAAACAAACTCAGCGGTACTGATGATTTAAAATCATTTACACGAGTTACACTATAATTGCATTACGTTCAATTACATTTTATTATAACAATACCGAAACTGCCTTGAGAGTTTTATTACCAAGGTGTTGCATACACCAATTTCCTATTTTACCTCATATTATCGTTTACCACACAAACGTTCTTTTAGGGTGTTTTTAAATTTACTAACTGAAACATTGTACAGACGTATACGTTGCCACTGAAACTAAACTTTGTTCAGTCGAATTACAAGAGAAAGTAGCAGAAATAATGATTGCGGGCCACTTCAAATGACGAACATTGTAGAAGTATTACAAAGCATTTCATCACAACGCCACTAACTGGAATTCTCTCATGGAGTTCGTCGTTCTTTTCATCTCGTTTGCAATACTAACATGCGAGTATTACTGCAAACAGTAATACTGCTAACTGCCTGTTGTTGCGCATATATACGAGTTGGGCAAGTCGCAGAGTTGGTTACATGAGTGCTTGCCTCTTTGCGCTTAAAGCGCTTGCAGGTAGCGTAGCACTCACTTTGTGACTGATATTCGGCTTTATGATGTCCTGTATCTCCGCATTTACCGTATACCATTTCGGTTGCCCTACAGTATTTCTCTGGGTGTACATATTGTAGGCATTTGTTGCAGCAAGTAATACGTAGGTAGTCGCATATATCAGCCTCGTCCTAGCCAATATAGACACGACCGAGGCCAACCAATTTACAACCAACTTACACAAGCTATATAAGCTGACGAACACTCCATCACGACCGTGGTACGCCCAACGTTACGTCCGCCCTTCTTGTAGGCAACCTTGCAGTTTGAACGAAGCTTCTCTTTAGTCCATTCAGTATCGCCCGAAAGATTCGTGGCCTATAGGTCTTCAAGAAGGCCATCTTCTTTCAGGTCCGTTCTTAGGTTGCGGATGGTGACTACTTATCGGGATCACTATAACCCTTGTAAACAACACATAACACTAATAAACAACACATAACACTAATAAACAACACATAACACTAATAAACAACACATAACACTAATAAAAATGAAGAGAAAATACCACTTTTTCGAAATACTTTAGCGCAGCACGTGCGTACACAGTCACCTTGACAAGAGCCGGACGACAGCGGACAACGACAAAGGACACAAATACAGTATATTTTATTTATTGTATCGTTTTGCAACCATTTATATCCTTCAGCTATTTGTTTAAATAACATAGAACATAGTAATAATGCCCCTATATTTATCGCACTCGAATCAGTCAACTTCTCTCAATGCTCGACGGTGACAGGTAAAAACTGGTCGTTTAGCTATGTTCTACAAAAACCTGTTCAACTGATCGTTTAGCTATGTCGTACAAAAATGCTCAGCTGGCCGTTTAGCAATATCTGTATCCTACAAAAATCTGCTCAATTGTTTGTTTTGCTATGTGCTATAAAAATCTGCTCAACCAGTCGTTTGGCTATGTCCTATAAAAATATACTCAACTGACCGTTTAGCAATGTCTACGTCCTACAAAAATCTGCTCAATTGTTTGTTTTGCTATGTGCTATAAAAATCTGCTCAACCAGTCGTTTGGCTATGTCCTATAAAAATATACTCAACTGACCGTTTAGCAATGTCTACGTCCTACAAAAATCTGCGTAATTGGCTGTTTAGCTATGTCCTACAAAAATCTGCTCAACTGGCCTTTTAGCCGTGTCTATGTCCTACAAAAACCCGCTCAATTGTTTATTTTGTTATGGGATATAAAAATCTGCTCAACTGTCGTTTGGCTATGTCTTATAAAAAGCTGCTCAACTAGTCATTTGGCTATGTGCTATAAATCTCTAGTCACACATCATTGGCCTTAAACTAGTTAATAACTTTATGAATACAGCCTTATCGTAATTCCAAAAGATTCCAAACTCGAATTCTCACCACAACACGAATCAGTCTCTACAAGTATATCTACCGCCTATTACCTGGCGCAATTTGCATAGCCCCTTTGTGGGACAATATTAATTTTAAAATGGGAATGAATGGCCACGCCACGGGAGTAATCGATCACCTGAGACGTCGGGCGGCGCGTCGGCCGCATGATGAATAGCGGCGCGATATAAATCTAAGAAAATTATTCTATTATGGTCTGAGGTGGAGCGACGAAAACATCTATTTTTATACTCCTTTGTGTCGGGGAGCGCGGTCTAGCGGTGCCGAGTAGTACCGTGTTACACCTCAGTGTGCGCCAGTGCAGTACATCATGATTGCATTGTGCCCGTTAGTCATTTTGGTAAACATCATACCCAATAAAGATAATAAAATATGCATTTCAAAGAAAGTAACTCAATTTCCACGTCGTGGTCGTTTTTACGGTTCACTTTATGTGCAAATTATGAACATTAAATTATTGACTGCGCCCAACAGCTGCGGCCAGTGGAGAATGGACAGTCCACTAGTCCCTATACTCGCCGCTTAGTCCGCTTTTATTAAATTTTAATGGACAAATTATATTTTTGGAACGGAAACTCACACACACATTACATTGCCTGGATTTAAAAACTTAAAAGTCCTCCTGTCACGCCGCGAAGTAAGAAATATATTCGTTAGATTCTTTTGTATTTTTTAAGCCCCATGCCATGTAAGTGGCTACCGGCGACGAGGTTTCCAACTGACACAAACCGCATGAAAGGCGACAGCACAACCGTCAGCTCGCGCCGATGTTATGTGAGAATTAGGTACTCACTCGTGCCGGCTCGATGCTTCTCGAGGCTGTGGCATTCGTCTTAATTTACTATCCGTGGACGAACATTCATTAGTCGAGCAAAATAAATAAAGAGCTGTTAAACTAGTTGGAATAATGCAATTGTACAATAATTTAATGAAGCCGCGCTTAAAAACGCACTCAGCCGCAATATGTACAGTTTAACGATGGTTTAATTACAATTTAGTCGGAGGCTTCGTGAAACGCACATTATAATTAGCGGCGGGTTTTTTTTAAGCTATAGTTACAATTTCGCGTGCCACCGGTCATTACGTTATACTTCTGCTGAGTACAATTATGACTACGCTAAATGGTTTTGATTACAAATAAATTGTATCCATTATATCAACATTGTGTGACTACTAAACAGTAAATGCTAGGTTGGTAGATTCCACTTTTGCCAATAAACCAGCCTTTCTGTGCTGTAGGCGTGTGCCAGCTGAGCAAGTTTGAGTTGCAAGCGACTGCAGGCCAGCTGTGAGAGCCGAGCCGAGACTGAAGCACCGCAGTTTCCCTGGGCTGGTGGTCAACGAGTCAGGCCTGCACACCAGGGCCGTATTCATTGACCACCAGCACAACTGATGCGCCTGGTTCTGACTGCGCTAAGTTAGCGTGCGGTTCTACATGCAGCAGCTACTCTGCAAGTTCTCAGCTGCATCCACCCTTCCAACTTTATGCTATTCCATACGGTTGGCAGTTTTGAAAGATGAATTTTTAGCAGATCCACGGTGGCTATCAGTTTTTACATTTTGAGGTTCTTTTGAAAACGTTTGTTTCGGTGTTGTGTTTATGTCTCTTATCTCGAGACTCAGATTTAACGCTTCAATGGAGATTGTTGCCGGAAACTTCTGGCAATATTTCAATAAAATATATTCGATAAATAAAAGACTTGACCTAATTAGCTCGCGTAGGAACTAACGCGGTACAATGGAAGCCAACCCCAGCTAATGACAGGCCCGTTGGAGGGGGGGGGGGAAGGCTTTTGTTTAACTGTAAGTGTTAATGAACTGTTGAAAAATATATTTTTCTAATGATATTAAGTTTTGACAAAAGAACTGGATGTAATGTGCTACCCTAAGCTGAATCAATTTGATAGCAGATAAAACCTTTTAGAGAACATCACGCGCAACATTACCGCTAGCTCTTTTCTTTCTATAACTTAAATTTTTAAGTGATTGAGTCAATATAATACCTAGCTTTTTAATTTTATTCAAGCAGACTGCTCATAGTCGAAGTTTTTTGACTCTGCTTTGCTATTCATCAACTTATTCCCCGAAGGGCCACAAGTCACAAGCCGAACGAAACGCCCGCCTGTGTGCGCTAGTGTTCAAGTGGGCACGTCTCACAGTTAGCTCCTCAGATGTGAACAAGTGGCGTGAACGCTAACCTCGGCACCACCCGCGCTGTTCTTTCTCTTGTTGCACGTACAGCTCCTGTAGCTTACCGAGTTCTGTGTTCGCCGATATATGGCGTCGTGTCTATATACATTACACGCTCTCGGAACAGTTTCCTTATTTAGAACTGCGCATGACCTGATCACAGAATCTAGTGCTTGAGCACTTCAATATAAATATCTGAACCCTCGTCATCATCGTGCTTATGACACAAGCTTTAAATAATTTTTTTATAGTATGCGTACAAGTATGTGCAGTCTATTTCCGACATCCAACCTGAAGTATAAACAAGGCTCCCCAACATAATAATCACGATTTTTCGTCACTTATCACATAGAATGCGAAACTTACGAACATACACAAGATCACTTTTAGCACGACTGACACTGAAAACTAATAACAATTTATAGCTAAAACACTTCCAACTCAATAAAATACGAAAATTGAAAGAACAGATTATAGCAAAATTTCGAATTTGACATTACGGCATTTTTTTTGGTACATAGGAATGTGGGTGGGATATTTTGAGACGTGAATGGACTGAATGAACATATTATGAATGATAATTAAACAGTAACTCATTAAATAAGTTTCATATAGAATTAATTTCTATCCAATTAAGACGACTGTTCGTTCTTAAGCACGATGCGCACTACGTCACGTGTATAATACGTCACGTGTATAATACGTCACGTGTACAATACACAAATTTATAAGTCAAATCTAATAATCCATTGACAATATGCTTTAAATAATAACAAATATTTACCTTCTTAATAATCTTTCATTTTATTTATTTAGTCTATATATAGTCTATTTTCTCTCTGTGTCACAATACCTTACCGGATTATTACTTTATATCGTCGGTGACGCATATTTGTTTACCGTTTAGGACAACCACACAGCACAGCTGTCGGCAGGTTCTCTGTGAGTGCTTTGACCTCATCGGCTTGTTGTGAGCAAGTTCATCCTCAGGTCGCGAGGTCTAGGGGGTGAGGGTTGGCGACCGGGTGGTCCGATTGTTTTATTGGGATTTTTTAATTTGCAATAACAGCTCGAAGCCCAGTTGTTGGTGCGCGTGATGCTCACGTCAAGCGGACGCTCCTGCGCCTGATGCCTACCCGGCCAAGTCGGATCGGTTAGATGGACATGACTGTTACTATAATACCTCATTAGTGGTTCTAGACCACGGAGACCTATCATAACTGCTCGAAACACGTGATGAAGGAGATGGAGAGAGTGGAAGGTTCTTCGCGTCCGCGTTGGTCGTGTTCAGCATCAATGTTGTTGTAGCGAATTAACTTAGAACAACATGTTACGAGCACTTAGTGTTCGAGATTATGTAAGAATTGTCCAATAATACTTGCTACCAGTTAAACTATTTGGAAAGTTCAGAGGCCCGTCAGCAGTGATAAAGAGAAACATAGCGTGGGATGCGTTGTGCGTTGACCGTAAAAGTAAATGTTTTTTTCCGGCACCTAAAAGTTTTTTTGCATTGTTAAGGGACATGGGGAAATAACATTTTTCTTTGGGACAAAAAAGGTGACGTTTTGCGTTTTATTATTTCGAGATATATTTAATTTTTGTATAAGTATTATTGGTTGGAGTTGGATTAGATTTCAAACCTGATGAAAACAATAACCTGAGGCTGTGGGGCTCGATAGCCCGGGAACCTAGGTGAAGCCAGTTGAACCGAGGGGGATGCTCCTTGCACCCTTCTTCTTCTTCTGCGTGCGTGTGTGTGTGTGTGTGTGTGTGTGTGTGTGTGTGTGTGTGTGTGTGTGTGTGTGTGTGTGTGTGTGTGTGTGTGTGTGTGTGTGTGTGTGTGTGCGTGCGTGCGTGCGTGCGTGCGTGCGTGCGTGCGTGCGTGCGTGCGTGCGTACGTACGTGCGTACGTGCGTGCGTGCGTGCGTGCGTGCGTGCATTGATGATTACCCTCGAGTTCTCCAGTAGCCCAGCATTACATTACATTTTGTATGTCCTGCCATGTGACGAACACGTGTGAGAACTTTCAACAGAAAAATAATTTGTAGATCGGTCCGCAACTGACGCCGGAATCGCGTAACAAACATTCAGGTCGAATTGCAATCATCCTCGAACCTTTTTGAAGTTGGTTGAAAATGATTATATTGTGATGTTCAAGTTGAGCGAAAATACGTCAAAGAATTGCTGTAGCTACTCATTCCTAAATTAACTTTAGCTTACAGACGATTTCACACCCTTTTCACTTGCAGGCTCTCGGGCCGGCAGCTAATGTATATAAGGCCATGTCATGTCGGCCTTTGTGTTGCGATAAAATAATACACAATTTGTTTGGTGACAAGTGAAATGGCCGCGCCACGACAATGGGGCCTGGGCACTGAGAATGCCATTTCCGGAGCACAGATCCGCCGGGGCCGCGCCGGGGCACGCGAAGCGAGCTCCACTCTAAAGGCTGTTAATTTAGCCTTTATGATAAACCTCCACTACTCTAACGGTACGAAATTAGCATTTCCATTACGGCTATAAATTTGGCCCCGGCTAGATAAGAGTTGACTTATAGCTACATTTCCAGTAGCCGATACATGAAGCGACGGCGAACTTTGTAGCACAAGCTTTAGCACGATAACGCGCTTACAATAGATGAATACATTTATAAAATGTAGACATTCTGTTAATTATTTTATTTCCTGTGCCCCGCGGACATCATCACTTGGAAAGAATCACTGTTGATGTCTTTTAGTAACGCAATTTCATTCAAACCATCAACCCCAAGATAACCCCCTTAGTGGTTGAATTTCTAAAAAAAACCTTTTATAGCTGTTACATCAGGAACGAAACTCCTGTTTTTTCTTATATATTAATATTGCTGTTAAAAGCTACAACGAGACTTCCTCTGTTTATGACAGACAAAGATCTGGCCGTCCACGTGGTGTTCGTACGAAAAAGGTGGCCAAAGCTGTAAGGAAAAGAATGCCGAGAAATCCTATCCGAAAGGAAAAGATTTTATCTCGTGAGATGAATATAGCACCAAGAACCATGTCGTGTATTTAAAGATATGACTTAGGACTTGCAGCATGCACGAACTTCTCAACTTATAAATTAAAGATGAAGAGGGTGATAGAATCGAAACAACCACTTAAACGATACACAAAGGGAGGTCACAGAAAGGAATCGTCTACGTATGAGATTTTTTTACAATTGAACAATATTTTAACAAACGAAATGACCGTATTTATGTCCAATTAGTCGATAGATTGCAACGTGGACACTATCCGACTTCAGTGATGTTTTGGTTGGGTGTTCGCTATGAAGGAGTGACTGTAGCCATATTTTCGTGAAATAGCTTACAAAACAGCAGCACAAGTGTATCAAGATGTCATTTTTGAGAAGGCAGTTAAGTCCCTTAATAACAGCATGTTCAATAATCACGTCCACCAGATCATATAGCTCGAGTACGCTCCGGACTTCATCAGAGCTGAAGACTGTCCTTCGTCTAGTCCCGACCTTAAGCCGCTGGGTTAAGATATTTTGATAGAGAGAGTACAGCTTGTTCTAAACTCCATGATAATTTGCAGTCCCTAAGACGAATTTTAGGGACTACAAATTATCATGGGGTTTAGTACCCCGTACGATTGGCAGTGAAGAATTTCTTAATGGCAAAAGTGTGTGCTTCTACAGATAACTGGCCTCAACGTTTAGAGGACTGTACTGCAGCCCGTGGAGACCAATGAGAATAAGCTGCTTATATTTTGGATTGTTTTATATTTGTTTATTAAACTAACACACAGTAAAAGTAATAAATGTTATTTGCGATCTGAAAAGTATTTTGTTCCTAGGTATACCTCATCTCCATCCCCAGTAGTACTAGTATTACTCGTATAAATGGGAAAATTTAACATTTTTCTACGTATAAACCATTAGATTTAGCAGATACATGAGTAGACTACAACTTTTAATAACGTAGTAAAATATTTGTGTACGGATGAAATGAAGTTTCGGCATGTCGCCGACGTGAACTCATAAGATCCTCTACATATAAATCGTCCGACAGAGCTAAACAGTTTCCACCTCAAAAGTTTATAAGTTTTCAAAAAGATAAAGAATACATTTGAGCTAGAACAAGCAAAATGGTATGATACGTGATTCCGAGCGCGGTGGACATGTCAGAGAGTTTTCAAGTTACAAGCCCCGTTTGTCGGAGGTTGGCATTCGCCTTACCCGGATCACCACCGAGCAGCGAGCATGCGTATAGTGCGACCTTTAGTAAGATTACGGGGCCACGTGACACATGTTCTGGCTATCAGCGTCTGTTCTAGCCACACACGCCGCGCGCTGGTAGCGCCGTAAAAGATTGACATCAGTTTTATTTCTCGAGTTAATCAAATATTGTTTTCTCTTTGCTATACAAATAGTTTATTATAGTACAGTTAAGCTGATATGTTACCCTCTATGTCTCCTTTAGACCGTCGACCTAAAACCGCAAAACCCCACGGAATATTTGTCACATTGCGGCGCTATCATGTTAGCGCGAGGTAGCTAGCCCAATCTTGCCGGCCTGATTCCACAGCATTGGGTTTCACAATGGTAAGAGGGTTATGCGTTTTACATGTTTAGCATTAGAGAAAATCTGATAATGATGATGTTGTAGACTAGCTACGGGATCCATTAATGATAAAAAGAAGTCCATCATAGCTTACGGCGACAGAAAAACCGCCTCAGGATCTATGTGTATCATTGTTGTGTTTCACGCAGCGAAGAGAGATCATGTATCAATAATACGATAGATCTACAAAGAGCTGTTCCACAAATTGGGAGCATAAAAGAGAAATGTTCATCGCTACATAGCAACAAAATATCTGGCAATATTACTACTGCTACTGGCTAAAATAGCTGGCAATATTACTACTGCTACTGGCTAAAATAGCTGGCAATATTACTGCTGCTACTGGCTAAAATAGCTGGCAATATTACTACTGCTACTGGGCTACGCTAACGTAACACAGGCATGATGAAGTACTCGCTATTCCCGCGACTAAACGAATGCGTAGTAGTTGCTGGAGAAACCAGAACTTATATTATTTAAGGCTAGTCCCGCGGGTTTACCCGCATACAATCTAATACAGGGGCACTATTACTTTATCCGCGATATTTATTTTCCAGACTGCCAAATTTTCACCCAAATCCTTTCAGCAGTTTTTTGTAAAAATATAAGAAACATACACAAAAAGCTTCGCATTTATAATATCAGTAGTATAGTTACTATTGTTACTGTTATTATATTTATTGTTATTGTTATTATTGGTATAGTGATTACAGAATTACCGAGTAATAAAGGAGTAAAATCAACTAAAAACGTTGTGATGGTTCAGTTATTATTAAAATACTCGAAACATGATTATAAGTCAGTATCCAGGCAGAAGAATAATAAAGGAGTAAGATCAACTAAAAACGTTGTGATGGTTCAGTTATTATTAAAATACTCGAAACATGATTATAGTTTCAGTATCCAGGCAGAAGAATGTGACGGGATTCGAACGCTAAAGCTTCGGAAACATTTCAATTGAAAGCAATCACTTAAATTGAGCGTAGACGTATCTAGAACAAATCTAGACTGGACCTGGATTAAATGGCAATGCGCGGCATAGCTGCACAGGCCCCTACAATACTTGAACGTGTTCGGCCGGAGCCGTCGCGAGTGTTGTGCCGCTGTTGAAGAAATGTAATCGTTTTGCGAATCGCGATTCAAACGCTTGATGGACGCGCGACGCTGTTAAGGGGCTGGTAGTTCTCATTTGTCTAAAAAAATGTTTTCATTGATTGCTTATGTAATGGACGATACAGTTCACGGTGCAAATTAAATTAGTGGCACGCTCATTGTCGAAGCTGAATCTCGGAATGTATAACCAGCGACCACCAGGGTTTAAACGTAAGTTTAGCTAATTTAAAGACGATAACCACATCCACCTTTAGCCACTTTTATACTACTTAAACACATTTTCATGTACAAGTTTCATTATGGTTTATTAGTTTATTATTATTTTTTTTTATTTTGTTTAGGTAGGACACCAGCGGTACACACAATAATATATTCATAGCAATAATATGATTAAAATCAATGTGACACAGCGTGTTCACAAGGCAAAGTTGAAAATAAAATCAAATAGTAAACTAAATTGAAACAAATAATACACAAAGAATTACACAGAACATATAAAGAAAAATTGGAACTTCAAATGTATCGAATGTCAAAGAAAATTTCTTTTATTACAAAAATAAACAAATAGAATTTTGGAGTAAGAACATAGAACTAATAGGACCCAAAATAAATATAATTTAAGTACTAAATGTTTGTGAATATAAAATATTTTAATATTTTATTTCTCTAAAGAACATGAACGAATCGTGGAATATATCGATCTCGACAGTGGCGTTGCAAATGTAATGGTATTCCTGACACATTCTAGTAACAGGTGCTTCTGTACCCAATTTTGTTCTCGAGGCAGAGCCGCGTAAGAGTTTGGCGATTGGACGACGAGGTAGGTTGTAGGGTACTTCAATAGAAAAGTTATGTAGCAAATCGCAGCATCCTGTGCGCCCATTTAACACTAAATGCAGAAGAAGGAGGTCATGTGCCACTCGACGGGTTTTGAGTGATGGTGTTCTAAAGAAAGCTAGACGCTAGTCATACGAGTTTCTATGGGAGATGCCGCTAAATGCATAGGATTGGTACCGAGTGAACGGTCTCTGTATATTTTCTATACGTTGCGAGTATACTAAGTTTGAGGGATTTCTGGCGGGGAGGCAAACTCCAGACTACTGCATACCAACGGTTTAAAAAGTAGCATCTTGGTAGTATAATGAAATCTTTTACTATTTCTTTTTCTGACTCCCGTGATTTCGGCTAATTTTCCAACTACTATGAGAATCTTATTTCTGTGAGAATTGAAGCGGGGTCCAAAATAATGCCGAGGTCTCGTATTTCTTGGACTTCTTTTCGTGGTGTAGCTTGAGGTATATATAAGTTGTTTTCTTGTAAACTTAATATAGAAACACTTTTGGGGATTAATTGCCAGTTGGTTGTCGATGCACTGTACACCTAATTTATTAAGATCATTTTGCAAAAATGAATAGTATTGATTGTGAGGGCGATGAAACCTTTCTATAAATTTTTAGATCGTCAGCGAAGAGCGATAAATTGCTACGTTTTACGAGCGAACAAATGTCGTTAGTAAATAATGAAAACGAAACCGTTATACTTGTATATACTCACTACATGATACAGAAGCAGAAACACATTTCACATGAAGATCAGGTAAAGCATAAAGCAAAACAAATGCAGCCGATATTGTCGGAGACCGGAGTTCGCACTTGTGAAGTAATATTCTTTGGAAATCTTCTATCCTATGATACTCCTGACGTAGTTACTGCACTATTCGCGACGCACTAGCTGGGTACTAGCACAGTACGTGTGTCGTTGCATGTACTGTGGTGCTACATGTGTATGTGTGTATGTGTGCGTTGTCCGGGTCGTTCTGCCGCCTGAATGTGTTATATATCGGAGTTTATAGATATTTGGAAGAATACGAAGTTTGAAACTGAAAGAAAAGATTTTACTGCTGACTCTGAGCCAACTACACGGCGCGGTGTATGCAGGCGTTTGTATCAAATAGAACAACATCTGCTCACAATTATTAATTCACTGGTGTTTCCTATTTTGTTAACTATGCGTGCCTGAGTGTAACGGCAGGTGGTGTACCAGTAGGTGAAGCTGACAGCAGCGTGCCAAGTGATACAAGAAAAAACCAAAGTGTAAAGCCGAGCGAGTGCTCCGCTGCC
The DNA here is from genome assembly GCA_017140195.1 of Eumaeus atala. Taxonomy (NCBI): domain Eukaryota; kingdom Metazoa; phylum Arthropoda; class Insecta; order Lepidoptera; family Lycaenidae; genus Eumaeus; species Eumaeus atala. The sequence goes on from JAFELO010000129.1 coordinate 84,963, forward strand.
TTCGCGGAATGTGGTTAAAGCAATAAAGCAACTGCCACTGCTGGTGTAGAACAGAGCAATAGAAGTGTGGGAAATCAACCAGTTCATTTGGTAGATGTACTTCGTGTCGGCGCGCGGCGATCTGCGGCCGTCCATAAGCTCACGTCACTCGCACCGGCGCGGTTACTCCGAGCTAATTTTAACTTTTAATTTTTCGCCATACATTAAGGCTCTCGCCGGTAGACTTAATTGAAACTTCCTCAAAGTTAGAACGTCATTTATTAGTATTCTCCTATAACATCCAAATCCAAATCATTAATGTTCACGTTTTGATAGTTGTAAATGTTCTCGCATAATATTTCTGTTAAAAACAATGTCAATAAATGGGGCATTCTTAGCCGCTGCATATTCCGCTTTTTAATTATTCGACGAGAACAAATATTGAAACTCTGTGACGGCTGCAGATATCATCTGCACCTACAAAGTGATGATAGTTTTTTTTTTAAGAAAATAGGGGGATAAACGAGAAATCCGAGCCAACGAACACCTGCATAATTACTATACCGATGCGTTGTCTTCATTGCGTGTTCCCCTCCAAAGGGCCACCGGCACACACAAACCGAACGAAACGAGACACCAAAGTTGTCACTTTATGGCTGCATCATGTGAGCGAGAGGTACCTCCCCAGTCGCCCCGGTCTAATTCGGCTACGATACAGCATGGGAGTACCTCTTACAAATACTTAAACTTCTACATAAATACAGTACAGACATCTGGATGAAATCCTTTTATTTGATGTTTAATTTACGAACGATTGCTGTACTGGTACGGGCGGTACCACTAGGATGATCCGGTAGGCACTCGGCCTGCGTCACCGCGGAGGACAGCGAAATGGAAGAGAGCCACATGGGTACACAGACAATATCTTGTTATTGGGAAACAAATTGTACAGTCAAACTAAAGAGTGCCTGGATGCTGTGTCGGGTGACCCTTCACCTTTAGTAGCGACTGTCAAAAACTAGTTTGGCGAGTTACGACCGTCGACAGAACTAGGATCCACTGGCTCAGCGGAGGGACAGCACCGCATCAACATATAACTTCCGGCTGAGCGAATGTTTGCCCCCTGCTGTAAAGTATGACATTATGTTGATGTGTTTATTAAGAGAGAGATAGTCGCAGGTCGAACAGATGGAACAAGAACTCTGTTTGTTATTTATACAGTGCGGCATTTGTTCGCACTCAGACTCATTCTAAACTTTGTTCAGCGGAGTAACTGTACTGCTTCACTGAAGTTATCAGATCACACAGAAAGTAATATAACAACAACATTCATTAAGTATTAAGACAACGCGCAGAAGACGGCGCAGCTCAGGTGTGCATTTATTTATTTTGCTTGCTTTTATATTTGATTGATAAAGTCAAAATACCGAATATCGAATTGTCGACACAGGGCTCATCCGCTAACATCCTACAGTGTCTGCCACGGCTCCGTCTGCCACGGCTGCGTCTGCCACGGCTGCGTCTGCCACGGCTGCGTCTGCCACGGCTGCGTCTGCCACGGCTGCGTCTGTCACGGCTGCGTCTGCCACGGCTGCGTCTGCCACGGCTGCGTCTGCCACGGCTGCGTCTGCCACGGCTGTGTCTGCCACGGCTGCGTCTGTCACGGCTGCGTCTGTCACAGCTGCGTCTGTCACGGCTGCGTCTGTCACGGCTGCGTCTTTCACGGCTGTGGAGACTCTATTGCCACATCCATGCCGTTCATATTGTAGATTTGTCACGTGGTTTCAACACAAAAAAGTTATCACAAGAGAAAGAAAACTAATTTCTCAGAATATTCGGAATTTTTTATATTTTTCATCAAACTCCGTTCAGTATAACATCGACATGAAAGACCAATCATTCCTTTTACAGACATTGCATTTGTAACGTGAGCATGTTCCTATATGCAGTCTCTGCAGTGATACATTATCGCGTGCGTTTAAAATCAGAGACAATTTTCAATGACCTCGCATTTATTGGCCTGGATTGACACTCGGGACCCCGCGCTCGACATGAATGCTCTCAGCACTGAGCTAATGGGTTTTTGGACACAATTAATTGCACGCGAGTTTACTACGTGAGTATAAAAGAATCGACGTAGTAATAGCCAAATATATGCGTATATGAGGACTGCCTTTTTGTAGCGAAAATACAATGTGATGGAATAAGAATTGCATAGTAAAAGTTTCACAAAAGTTGTCCTGTACGTTATTCCTTACTTATTGTATGTTCTTATTTTTCTCAAGAACTACAACTCGTAAGTTTTACACACAGCCATATATCAGATTAAAGTTTTATCTCAAATTTCAAAACTACGTCGCCTATAAGATATATAAAATAATAATATATAAGAAAATAGCCCTGCCTTTATATTCTTGTATAAACACTACCACTAAAGATACCTCTAATATCCACGTGGTGTATCTGTCCGCTGCTAGACCTAAGCCCTTTTTTGTTTCCGTTGGACTCCCTGGCGATGCAAGATTTGGACCCCTTTCAATAAACGGCAAGTGGCCGGCTTTGGGCGTCCGAGTATGACTCATCAGAGATATACATCTTACTAAACGCGGTCTGCATTTCAGAGTGTAATTATTTCCACCTGATCAAGTCCCCACGTAAGATATCGGCCGCTTTTTAATATTATTTCCACCTGATCAAGTCCCCACGTAAGATATCGGCCGCTTTTTAATATTATTTCCATCTGATCAAGTCCCCACGTAAGATATCGGCCGCTTTTTAATATTATTTCCACCTGATCAAGTCCCCACGTAAGATATCGGCCGCTTTTTAATATTATTTCCACCTGATCAAGTCCCCACGTAAGATATCGGCCGCTTTTTAATATACACAGTCTAAGTGAAGAACCTCGTAGTTTGACCCAGACAGACAGCTTCAATAAATAATAACGAATCCAATAAGTAGCGCGCGTTTACGTCTCGTTAGCTGTTCAATGAACGCACTTCCACTAGTGACACGAATCGTCGTGTTACAAATGCTAAAATTTGCAGTTCGACTTCATGTTCGTGACATGTTAGTGACGTAACAAACAACACGTGGAAATCTCCCATCATCGTCAAAATCTCGCTTCGTTTTGTCTTCAGCATAGGCCATCATTATAGACTACTTTATTCCGTTTGTTGTATGTATGTCGCCTATAAACTATAGTACTATATACAAAATGTATGCTCTCATTCGGGCGCTCGAAGAGCAGACGTGTGTACATCTGCTCTTAGATCGACTTTATCATTTTCAGAGTCCAATAACAATAAATTATTAATTTTGTATTGAAATCACAAGAACAAGTTTATATCTAGTGGAAGTTCGCAGGACTTCTATAAAAGGATTATAGATTCCGTCGTCCTGTTTTTTTTGTCCCGCACTACAGGATAACCCCACACAACTTTGGGACAGTGCAATAGGGTAAGGTTCTCATCATCGCCCCTTACCAAGTTATACAAAAGATTTTTTTTATTTGAAGACAAAAGACGCTTTTGCGTACCCAGTATGCGAAAGCGTCACCTGTTTTTTATCTTTTATCCCCGCTTCTCTTCTGATAAGAGGGGTACAAAGAGCAGCCACCTCATCGGTTCAATTGGCTTCGCCCAGGGTGTCTCAATTTACCCCGGGCTACTGAGCCTAGCCGCTACGACTAAGTTTGAACATTGGTGGAGATGTTTCCGTCGTCCTAGCCAGTGTCGTCTAATGTCTTACCGAGGATAAAAATGTTCTTTACGATCGTCTCGAACTCTTTATATCCGAGTGAGCGTATCCACGCCGACAGATACGGCCCCGATGTCATCGAGATACTTCTTTTTATGTCGGCGAGCGCTTGCACGCTGTCTAATGTGTCTTATAAGACTTGGTTCACACTGCAAGTTGCCCTTATCTACTTATATAATAATGATGATGTTGTTCTAGCCGAATTTCGACTACAGCGACCATCTCTACTGAGAAGTAGCTTCTGCGCAGAACATATTAAAGTGTACATGTGTTTGCCCGGACACAAGTGCACTCTGTGTTCCCTCATCCTCCTATTCCAATGTGACGGCTGGATACGTCCGGAAAGAAGTCCCGCGCAGGAACTCTTAAGAGCTGGTGTGCCCTCCGAAGCCCGGGGGTGTAACCGGCTGTTATTTAGATATCAAAAGATTACAATAACACTTTTTCGTCTTTTTATTTTTTCCTCTGAACTTTGCAAGATCGATCAATGCCCAGAACTTCATTCTTCTTTGACGAAGTAACTAATTATAAAACGTAACATAAATTATTAGCATAAACAAGGTATTTTATCTCCAGCATTAAAAATGATTATAAAAGACTCGATAACTAGTGGCGAAGTCATTAATGTTTTACTGCTCATCAGCCGCTGTGTCTCGGGTGAAATTTATAGTGCGGTGTTTGAACAGGCTGCGAATGCTCTAAACGAACCGCAGCCATTTTATGTTACCCATAAAATAACTGTTTATTCTATTAATACGCGCGCCCGACGTACCTTACGTTATAATGTTTTTACAATGATAACATTCTTTTAGATTGTTCGTTCATAATTTTGAAACAATAAATAAGAATTTAACGTTAAAGTACCCCACTACATTTTCATACGGCTGATGTCACGCAACAGGTACAAAAACGTTTAAAGCTTTACCTTTATTTACTCGGTATGTGTTGCAGACAATTTAAAATGAAAAAAGTCAATGAAGTATAAAACCTTTATAAAATAAACACATGGACTAGTTCAGGTTTATGTCAGCGGCCAGAGCACTGTACGTCACGAAATACTTGCTTTGTTACGAATATAGAGCATTCACCAGTAGCGACGGTCAGCAGGGACCGGAGAGGCCAGCATGAGCTGCGCAGTTCAGGATTCAGTAGATGTTAGCAGTTTCCTATTTAGAGCAGGTGCAACGAATAGTTTGTACTTGACGCGAGGTATATTTTGTTCTTCTACTTTTTCACTTATGGACCCTCTAACGTTATAATTCATTGAAATATTATAAAATGTCCTCATCGACACTCGCAGGATTGCCGATCAGCAAATGGGGCCGGCACGACCGGTGAGCTACCTCTCATGACATCGCTTTAGTGTGACGGCTGTACTGTCACATTTGTGAGTAGCTGGTGGTCCATCGGAGAGGCGGAGGAAGGCAGAATGACGCATCTGCATGACAACAGAGCCGATGTCTATATGCATCGGTACTTGTGAATAGGCTCTAATTGCTCATTTGCGCCCTTGTACTATATCGTCAGGAACTGTTAGGAGTGAGTGTTTCATTACAAAGCTGGATGATTTATTGTATCTAAATGTGTATTATCATACATTACAGCGTCTATACCGCACCGAACCATAAATCCTCTTGTATAAAAGAACATTTTTGTAGCTAGAACCTAACGGGCTGACAGTTGACCGAGTGTGGTGGCGGCACGTATATTACACACATAAACACGCAAAAAAAAGAGGAGAGGGCTACTTCTACTTTGCTATAAAATAGTAACCGACCTACTTCTATCGTGCATCTTAAATGGGATCTTCTGAATTCTGTTGGTTCGCGTGAATAATGTTCTCTCTATTTTCAGGTAGAGTGGACAAGTGAGGCTCCACGCGCTCCGTCTGCAGCTGTCGTGCTCTGATTTACGCGCTGTGAGTCCTTTTATGAGCCTAAAGCTATAAATAATAATAACATCTGTGGACATATTACATCACGCTAGTCTAGCCTCTTTTTTTGTTGACGTGGAGAAGTGCATTTATGCGAGTTCACCGTCCCTAGGTTGAGGTCCAGTGGTGTGCAGGGCTCGCTGTATGTTGTAGTGTCGAATATCCACAAAAACTATCGTGAGCGTCATCTGTGCCGCCTCTGTGTGTGGCGCGCCGGTACAACAAATGATCAAGGCACCTCGACGGCTAGTCAGTACTCTAATGGACCGACGCGACTACAAATGGGGTTGCCCAGCACCACAGGTCGATTCCGCCAACTTTGGAACAGTGTAGTGGGATGAGGTTCCCATCCACGCACGCAAAGGCTCCACATTCTCTTGCTTTTTTTTGCCACCTCTTCCTATAAATAGGATACAAAGAGCGCCTCGTCCAACGCTAGTCTAGCTTTTTTTTTTTTTTTTTTTGTTGACGCGGGGAAACGCATTTACGCGCCTTCACCAGCCCTGGGTGGGGTCTAGTGGTGTGTGGGGCTCGCGGCACATTATATAGTGCCGAATACCCACAAAAACCACCGCGAGTGCCACCAGTGCCGTCTTTGATGAGGTGCCCCGGAACAACAAATCATCAGGGCACCTCGACGGCAAGTCAGCCCCCGAAGAGACCGACGCCACCTCCACAGATGGGGTTGTCCCGCACCACAGGACAACCCCACCGACTTTGGGACAGTGCAATGGGGCGAGGTTCCCATCCTCGCTCCTTGCCCCGTGCGCAAATGCGCCGCCACTTCTTGCTCTTTTGTCCCCTCTTCTTATAAGAGGGGTACAAGGAGCGGCACCTCCTCCTGCTCTTAAGTCCCCTCTTCTTATAGGAGGGGTACTGAGAGCCGCCACCTCCTCGGTTCAATTGGCTTCGCCCAAGGTGTCTCGGATAACCCCAGGCTACTGAGCCCCACCGCCACGACAGGGCTTGAACCATGGTGGGGACGCTGGTCTAGCCTGCGCTAGCCCCATGATATCCGTAAGTGCTACTTGATAAGAAATGTGTACACAAGATGTTTTGTAAGGCTTTGAGGAAAATCGCACAGCGTATTCAGCACTGGATTCAAATTCCAAATACATAAAAATTTGGTACCTAAAACTGTACCTAATCTGTTTTTAAAATTCTTACCTAGACCGGGCTGCCGCACCCGGGGTCTTCGATCATTGGGCACGCAAGTTTATATCGGTCTCATGCGGTGAACATATTTTCAGCAATATTGACACTAAATTCGCTTAAGTTTACTATGTCCTTATGCAGTGTTTACATTTTATTGTTGTTTTATGGCTGCATATATTTTCCCACTTCCTACCGTGTCCTAACAATATACAATTCACGTATGTCTGTCTCCTCTGTCCCCTGTGTGCCTGTCACCCACTCCGCTCGCCACCCGCGACGACGGACCGCGGACATCTAAACAATTACTTTTTGTATGTGAATCGGACCCGCACAGTTGGTGCTTCCCGCTCACTTCGGCGCGAATTACTAGCGCGTTTCGTAAGAGGTTGCTAAGAGTAGACCACGCTGCACTGCAGCCAAATTGGGCCGGCACGACCGGCGAGGTACCTCTTGCTCACATAATACTACTACTTACGCGTTTCGTGTGTTTGTCAATTTCCGGTGGCCTGCCAGAGGGGAGGACGACAAGAGGGCGACGCATCTGCATAAAAGTCGATAGCAATCAAAAGACTCCAACTGCTCGTCATCGCTCCGCATAGTATATTATTAGAAAATCTTTGCGAGTTTCCGGTGGACCTTAGGGGGAAGGGAAATGGAGCAATACATCTACGATCTGTATAACCTCTATGCGGATATCTATCGAATGAAAACAAATAGTATGGGAGCCCCTGTGCACTTCGGCTGGATATAAAGTGGGTTATATCCTAAAGGAAAGAATCATTTCAGTTGACTCAATACACTATATGAAGTCCCAATATTTATGAGACGTCAGACTTCAAGTAACAAATACATACTAAACTTATTTGAAAGCGGCTCGGAAGTAAATACCAAGTCCGCTCATACTGCCGTTGGCGCTCGCCTGTACTTCAGTGTTGGTACTCCAATTATGTACGCTGCGAACATCGTGAGATGTAGACCGTAGCTGAGAATATGAAAATCGGTTTCGATAACATAACTTAAAAAATATTTGATTTAAAATGCAATTGTGGAAAATTGTCAGGCACTACTAATACTATTCAATCATTGTTAAATTAACAATGTTACATACACTTTCAATTATCCGTGGCTGCCCCTGAGTAGTATAGATTAAGTAGAAATGGTGTAACGCACTAGTTTCTTGTTGTTAAAAGATAAATTTAAATTAGATCGAAAACTGAGGAACGATTGGTGCAGGGCGCGCTGTCCGTATACCAAACGACTGTCTAACAGTTTTCCTTATTACATAACATCACACTCAGCCTGTATTCAGTCCTCATAACATGGTGGAGAAGCGTAATGGGTTACTTACAATTTAATAAATCTAGAAACCACTATCCTTCGCTACTGAGGCCAGGGGCGTGCCGTGTGATCGACATTGCGTATAGTACGCGTACTTCGTGCGGCCTAGTGACAGACAGACACACGCACACTACACAACATTCGTTACACTATGTGATATAATTTAGTACACTTAAATCAATGACAAACGATATCTAATGTCCGCGGTATGACACAACGCCTCCCGCTCCCCTACAACAGGCCTATCGTAACTGATACACACTGCGTTTTATATAAGTATTGATCTCATCGAATTGATCGCCGATGCTCATTAACGCGTATGCAGGTTTAGATAGACAATCCCCACGGATATAATATACACGAGGGGCATCTGTTAGGTGAAATAAATTTCAAGGTTTGTCTATTTAAATTATGATCATATTTTAAAATCTGTTTAAGGTTTTATAATGATGAGTTTTATTATTATTATTATTAGTTTTATTCGCGTCCCAAGGGATTTACGAATCGAATCAACGAAGAAAGTAAATTTACTAATGCAATGCGGGTAGCGTTGGCTTCTAACAGATCCATAGTTTTGAACAAAATTCCGTATGACTTCCACGTATATGAAACTGCTGAACACCGCTTCGTACACGTGGATAGAACTCCGCAAATATTTCAAATAATTGCTTGTTTTATGAGGGCATAGAGTATACATGATACAAATGAGACATTAATTTCATTAGGTTTTCCCGGCCACTTGCTGGACAAGAGCACTTGGCGCCACAAGGTGAAAACTCGCTCTCATGAACGCCAGTAACTACGGCTTCGTGCTACTCGCGTCCAGCACAGTAGCCGCTTACTGTGTCGATATCGCCTTTTCACACGAGGCCTTAACTCCAGATGTTGTGTGCCGGGCCAAGTCGTACACGATCGTACTCACGGGATAAGCTAGTGATGAAATCAAATTACTATTATTACTTTCCTAACACAATTTTAATATTTTATTACTAGGTATGATGGAATAACGCCAGATCGACACCAAAGATCTCCTTTGCAGGATATATTTTGTATTTTGTATATGTATACAGAACGTGGCTGCAGGGAGAGCTAACAGATTGGTCCCGATCCTGATCTTATCATATATATTTTAAAGCGAGTGTTACGTCAGGGTGTAACGTAGACTATCCAAATTTTCATAAATAATAATTCCGCGAATTGTTCATTAACTAAAAGTCTTTATAGGATTAGTAAAGTTTAAACAAAGTAACTCTGGATGCTGGCGGGCACGGCGTCCGTTCCACATAGTTTGATCTCTCGAGCCGAGATCCAATTGCATGTCAGAGCAGAGCTCGCGAGCTCGAGGGAGCTACAGACCGATCTTTACAAATGGCCTCATCGGAGCGCTTGGTGAGACTTATTGCTTAATTCGCTCCCGCTGGCATATTGTGCGGGACTTTGTAGAGTCCATATACAGTGCGAACATTTGTAAAATCGGAAAGTCCCTGCAGCGGTAAGTGGTAGTCCAAAGCTAAGTACGCAATGAACCCATGGTTGCCCCTTTTACCTTCCAGTCCCATCACAAGCCTTTATCTTTTTTCAACCTTCTACTGCTTTTATATTAATTGTGATGTTTGAAATTAGGGTTGTTCTGGTGTATCTACTTGTGACTAAAGTGGACGACTTGACAAATCTTTATAGTCAGGAGCTACCAAAACCACTAAACCATCAGATAATACTCATTGAATGTTGAAGAAAGAGAAGGATTTCCGTACACCTTGAACTGGCAATAACGAACGCGATTAGAAAAGTGCACATTTTACGAACGGTGCCTATAATTAGGATGGTTGGTGCTAATTGGGGAGGTCTACGTTCAACAGTGGACGACTATAGGCTGACTTCAACGTATAATGTGATATTAAGAAATATTTTAGGCAGAGGTAGAGCCATGCTGCATAGAAGGATGTAGTGCCTTGCATGGTGCATGACACTACATTCTCCTATGCAACGGAACTGGGCCGGCACGACCGGGGAGGTACCTCTCGCTCACTTGATACCGCCGTAAAGTGACAGCGTTGCTGTAGCGCTTAGTGCGGTTTATGAGTAGCCGGTGGCCCACTGGGGGGGGGGCTTAGGAGGGAAACACATCTGCGTAACAACAAGCATGCGAATCATATCATCATCAATAGTCATCAAAAGGCTTCAATTTCTCATTTGCCCCCTTTTGCTTTAAAAAAATGTTACTATTTTTTATTTTTTCTCTAGATATGAGGCACTTAGCAAAACAGATATTATTAACTTTTCTCTGAGTCCGAAGTTACGAAGTCGGCGATGCTGCGCTCCCGTGCCCGCGAGGGCACGCAGACCCCGCAGTCGCGATCGATCTCCCACCGGCCGTGTTGGATTACCGTCTCACTGGAACTAGGGAGGGGGGGAATAAGCATTGCACCTGTTCTGCGCACAAATCTAAGCACGATTCATCCACTGCGGGAGTTGAACTAAACTGGCAATAATGATTGCGCTTCTATGACACAAGCACCTTAGTATGTCACCAGCTTTTGTTAACCTATAAATAATGAACCTCAACTAAACAGCCTAAACAGTAACTAAACAGTAGATGGATCATAGACTTTTTATTTTATCTATTTATTTATTTTTTCGACTTGAATTGACGATCATTAATTAGATGACCAAGCTACACATTATTGAATATTGAAGGTTAAAGCCAACACCTAGGTACCACAGAAGCTCTTCTGACAGTTTGAAGCGGCTAGCACATAAGGGTGTTCCCACAATACCATTTGATAGCTGGTTATTGACCCACACTGGTTCAGTATAATTGAAGCTAATTCTTGTTGGCGTACATTATACAATTGTACATATATTATTGCACTTACATAGAACAATTGCACAATGACGTAGAACACTAGTCACATGTAAATACGCGTGTATCAAACAATTACACACGAACATGCGTCTGTGCGTGTGTTGCGCCTGGCGCGACGATTTGGACGAACATTTTGGTTTCGCATCGGAAATAAATGATTGATTTACAAATGTTAAGGACGTTTATTTATTAGTCGTTATTACTGATGGTACATTGGTAACATTAGCTCATCATAGAAATAATTTTAAATACCGACATGGCATTTCACGTAGGTGTCAATTTTAAATACCGACATGGCATTGCATGTAGGTGTCAATTTTAAATACCGACATGGCATTGCACGTAGGTGTCAATTTTAAATACCGACATGTCATTGCACGTAGGCGTCAATTTTAAATACCGACATGGCATTGCACGTACGTGTCAATTTTAAATACCGACATGGCAATGCACGTAGGTGTCAATTTTTCATTACTTACCTACGTACTATCACAAATTCATTGTTCAGACGTGTCGACTTTTTATACCAAGTTTGGTGCCTACTAACAAATGGGTTAATTTAAAAAATGCTTATTAAAAGCCTGCTTCAGTTGACAAGAACTAATTGTTCCGCCATTGGCGCTTAATGAAACATTCGAACGTACAACATGATCGCAACTGGAATAATTCATGCTCACGACGTGTTTACATGACGGCCGTGATAAACTAATTGAAAATGTCACGGACTGCGTGGTGATATATGCGTTTACAAATGAGAGATTGTACAATATTTTAGTACATATACGCTGTTGTTAGCCTCACCGATTGGCATATTTCAGTCATAACATCATCAGCTTTTATGAGTATATTGTCTTTCGGTTCCATACTCAAAGGATAAAAACGAGTTGCTAAAATTGTTAGATTACAATTACATACAAAACGTATGGAAGCGCATGCAAATATGAGCTAATCCACTTACGTGGAATAATTATGAGCTGTAATTCTCGTAGCGCCAGTTGGTGCGGAACCTCTTAGTGTGTGAGCCCGACTCGTGCTTGACCGGTTTTTTATTACACTTAACTATTTAATTGGAGTTATGACTATATATATAAATAATTATTTTCATATATTCATTTAATAATTAAAGCAGTTCGCACGCGGACATAGAGCTCGCAACGAGCCGCCGTCGCCACAGTCCACACACCGGTGTGTCACAAGCGAGCGTGCGCGCAGTCCGCACGAGGACATAGAGCTCGCAACGAGCCGCCGTCGC
>JAFELO010000129.1:97437-108114 GCA_017140195.1 Eumaeus atala
CCGCCGTCGCCACAGTCCACACACCGGTGTGTCACAAACGAGCGTGCGCGCAGTCCGCACGAGGACATAGACCTCGCAACGAGCCGCCGTCGCCACAGTCCACATACCGGTGTGTCACAAGCGAGCGTGCGCGCATTCCGCAACGTATATGGAGCACGGCTGATAAAATAGTTCGAAACGAGCGTGTTCGCTGCTCGCTACGTGTGTTGTATTACAACACGTTACATCACTCAGATTGTATTATAGATAAAATAAAATATTTCTGAACTAAGACTGTTTAATAATGTGCTGTCCTCCTGTATGGCAAAGGCAAAAGAAAGGGATTTATTGGAGCGATTTATTTCATTGCCGAGTGAAGCTTTATTTCGCGGTGCGCTGCATGTAGGTACCGGAAACACAGATCAATCGAATGTACGCTACATTTTTGCTAAATTGCTTAATTGCTTTGAATAGCTGTACAATTTTTGTTGGGTTTTATAAAGTGCAGTTCTGTGCGTTATACGTAAAATGTTAATGTTATGATATGTTAATGTTCTTTAACTAGCAGTTATATGTTGGGTACAATTAGTAGTAATTTACAAAGATCTTAGAACCAGTTCTTGTAGAACAACATAATTATTGCGGATAGAATTGTACAAATATGTTGAGATATTTGGTTCATTACTATGTTTGAAGCATTACTTTTAAAGGAGCTATCTGCAGAACAACAACGACAAATGTATTATTTTCGTTATTTTGAAAAGTCGGAGCATTCGTGTCTATACAGAAATAAAATGAAAACAATTGTATTGTGCGAGGAGTTAAGTGAAGTTCGAGCTACCGCTCAGTCAAGCGCGAGCGCGGACGCGAGGAACGTGGAAACGCTGCACAAGTTTGATTAAGTTCTAGATTTTTCTATTGTTACTACATTGTCGCACCTTTATATTGTGGGCACTTACGTAAAACCAGCTTTGAACTGCACTTCAATTTACAAAAGTCAAGAATTACTGTTATCAATTTGTCACAATATATATCAGAGCTGTTAAGACTACAAGACACTTAAGATAAAATTCTAAGTAATGTTAGCACTTCAAAGTGTTGGTCATATCTAGTGGGATTTCAATCTACAGCTCATACTGTGGAGTCCATGTTCCAAATAGAAATGTTCCAACCATAAGAGTTAGACTACTGTCGGAGACAAATGGGATAGCGCCGCAGTAGGCGGAAAAGGTCTGAAGGTAACATGTGCTGGTACGAGGCACTGAAGTCACTTCAGCTGACGGGATTTAGTAACAACCACCTTATTGGGATGTTTTCTTTTATTTCATTGAACTATATTATATTGCTTTAGTACACTTTTCGTTATATCTGTGTAATTCATAATCTCTTTATCTGATATTTTTGTGTTGAGGCTTTTCCATTCCATGATATAATTAAAGCGCATTCCAATATTTTACTAGAAAATACTAAAAACATTAAAGAAGAATTGTCTACAAGAAGCGTGGTCATTCCAGCCTTTAGATCTGCGCAACGCGAGGTGCAACTGTAATAGAGCGCAACGCGAGGTGCAACTAAAATAGAGTGGAACCGGGAACAGCGTTTCTTACTCGGAACTGTCAAATGTATTCTCACGCAGCTTAACCACTACGAATTATTATGTTCAAACAATATTTTTTCGGATACACATTTTGGGTTTTTTATATATTTTTTTTAAGATACGATGTGGTAGCAGAAAGATTTTGAGAACATCCTTCCATATTAATGAATTTATCTTCCTGAATTAAATATAATTCCATTAAGATCAATCATCGAAGCTTTATACTTGCTTGCCTAGATCACAAAACCACAGTTTCGTGATTTTTATACGTGTAGACGTGACCCCATAGATGACATTGTAGATAGGCGTAGACGTGGGCTCGAAGATAACTATATCTTTGTACACGTAGACGTGACTCCAAATATAACTATATATTTTTTACACGTAGACGTGACCCCCAAAGATAACATTTAGATAACAGTAACTAAACCTGCAGTGTATGTCTGTTCGTGTGTTAAAAGGCTGTATCTCGTGTAGTTCACGATTTCAATATTCATAATATAATCAGTGAAAATAGCCCGTTAATGAAACGTCTCCTACGTTTCATTTCGGGTCCACGCGATGTACGCAATTCAGTCCTACAGATGACCATATATTAGGCGCCTGTTTTGTGGCTTATAAAAGTAATAATATAATAATGATAAAATATTGTTATATAATGTACAATGAAATGAATTCAATTTAGCAAGTTAACAACGCCGCTAGATTCACAAAAGCTTTTCCAAAAGCGGATCTCCTTTCCATCCGTGTGAGTCCAGAGCCCCGGAGCTGCAGTACATCTGTCGGATATACCTAACGAGCTTGTTCGGCTTAGGCCGAAGGCTGAACAGTCATTGGCTTAGGGTAATGAAGCGAGAACGTGTTTGCGCTTCGCTGACTACACTAGTAGTTGGGTGCTTTATGCTACTCGACATACAGACATACCGAGTGTATTGTCGTCGTAGTGCATAAGCTACACTATGTCCATCCAATATATAAAACAAAGTCACCAAAAGCTGTTTGTCTGTATGTAATCGATTTTCTCACGATAAGAATGGAAATAATTCTGAATACATTTCAGAGGTACATTAATAACATAATTAATTTATTGTTGGTGTTCAAATGATGCCGAGCCATACATCTCGCTCCTACCGAGTTGCCCTTATAACCCTTAAATAACATCAGTGGAATCAGCTCAGTTAAAACTAAAAAAGTGGTATTCAATTCCAAACCAAATTCATATTTGGTTAGAAATAAAATATACTTATGTAATTGTAGGTGTTCTTTCGTAAAGATCAAGCTTTTTGTAAACAAAGAGAGCCGCCAGCTCTCCTCCCCGCTATCCTATACCTCACTCACTCACATAATACTGCCATAAAGTGACATCTTCGGTGTCGCGTTTCGTGCGGTTTGTGAGTAGCCGGTGACCCATGGGGGGAGTCGGCATAATGATTATGTGGATGTTCATGGGCGTTGGTAGTCGTAAGAAGGCACCGATTTCCCGTTTGCCCCCCTATTCTATAAAATAAAATAAAAAGGTTGGGAAAATATCTAAACATAGTTGACGGCGTTATCTCATGCCTAGCGAAGACACACAGAACATTCATGAGACAAGTATTACCTAGCGTTGACCATGGTATTGATCTCCTTACAATCAAACAAAGATTTTACATGTGTACAATGTACATAATATAAGATTTCATACAAAATTACCCCCACCAAGTGACCAGTATTCAGGGCTAGGTTGCCGGAGTTTACACTCGAACTTTCTTCGTGGCTACTTAAGTTTATTCCCAAGAAATTGTGTATATTTTTTAAAATTAATTAGTTATAATTAATTCTCTATCACAATATAAGGTAAAATAAAAATATACATTAAAAGCGATGCCAAGTTGCGACTGTAAACAATTCTCAAACGGATGTGGCACATGGACAATGGCGGCCAAATGCTGCGGTTGTGACGTCATGAACGGAGTCGTCTTGGGGCGTCATGCATCGCCCGACCGGACACACGGCCCGACATGCCCGGACATGTTGCTTGCACTGAGTGCGACTGAGAGACCCGCTGTCGTGCAGCTAACGCCCACACACGTGCAACAAAGGTGAGAATTAATTGTTATTTGAGGCAGAATGTTGGGGAAAACAAGTTTCACTTCCACACGACTATGCCATCTAGATTTATTTTATCTCTCAGTTACATGCATGGATACTATGTCAATTTGTAGCGGTCCACAAGCTTACAAATTTCACACATATTCTCCAAGAATTCCTCTCTTGTTATTTGGCTACGAAACCTTAAAAAGGCAACACTAATGCTATTAGCATACGAGCCGCCGCCTGCCGCCCCGGCGTCGCTCGTGAATAACAGAGGCCAAAATATACACTGAAAGCTTCCTCGGGAATCTATTTAAGATTAAAAACAAGAAAATCTGTTCATAGTGGATCGTGAGAAAATCAACTACATAACAAACTTAAAACTAAAGAAAACAAAGCAGTCGCTTACCATATCTATATAGTACTAGTGTGACCGCCGGCCGGTCCGCCCCTGCACGAAGTGCCGCATTCATAGTTTAACAAATTATACATTAAAACTAACGCTCTCTTCAGGGGCGAATTTTCAGAAAGTCATACATTACATACAGACGGACAGCTTTTGGTTACTTGACTTTATAACAAGAATGTGATGTTATTAAATTATGTAACATGTGTGCTTTAGTGATGGTACATCATGCGATGAATATTTTATATTGGCATAGGATCTTACGAGCGTCCCCACCATGGTTCGAGCTTTGTTGTGGCGGTGGGACTCAGTAGCCCGGGGTGATCCGAGACACCGCGGGCGAAGCCAATTGAACAGAGGAGGTGGCGGCACTTTGTACCCCTCTTATAAGAAGAGGGGACACCCTCTTATAAGAAGAGGGGACAAAAGAGAAAAGTTGCGGCGCTTCCGCGCACGGGGCAAGGGGTGAGGATGGGAACCTCACCCAATAGCACTGTCCCAAAGTCGGTGGGGTTGTCATGTGGTGCGGGACAACCCCCTCTGTGGAGGTGACGTCGGTCCCTTCGGGGGCTGACTTGCCGTCGAGGTGCCCTGATGATTTGCTGTTCCGGGGCACCTCACCAAAGGCGGCACTGGTGGTACTCGCGGTGGTTTTAGTGCGTGTTCCACACTATATAATGTGCCGCGAGC
This sequence comes from Eumaeus atala, assembly GCA_017140195.1. Classification (NCBI taxonomy): domain Eukaryota; kingdom Metazoa; phylum Arthropoda; class Insecta; order Lepidoptera; family Lycaenidae; genus Eumaeus; species Eumaeus atala. The sequence goes on from JAFELO010000129.1 coordinate 102,183, forward strand.
CCCACACACCGCTGGACCCCACCCGGAGCCAGTGAAGGCGCGTAAATGCGTTTACCTTTAGAACACATTCCTACAGATATGTGGAAATGTGTTGTATCGATACATATGGAACATAACAATACTATCGCGGATAGCTACGAGCGAGATCTGTTCTAATGCAACAACATATCCCTAATCAAAATCTTTCCTCAGTTGAGCGCTGGTACGACAGAGACAGACAGAGACAGCTAACAGCGTGTGTATAGAAATATCGCCCGATAAACGATTGTAGTTTCATGGAACATTCTATACAACAGTGCAGTGGACGTCGTCAGTAGACACAGCATTTGATGAAGCCCCTGGCCGGCTGCCAATGCAATCAATTACGCGGTTCGTGTAAAAGGTATCAAGTGGAATTGATTAATAACAACTTTGTTAAATGCTATACACACCACCACCAGAGCGGAGTCTGTAACGTCGCGTGAACGATATGGATACAGCTTGGGATATCGACCTTATCGTCATCATCGTCAGCCTTTAAGTCTCTTATCATCAACAATAAGATAGCAGATCGCTTTCTAAATGTAAGTAGTAGCTTCTCCTAATCAAGTCCTGAATTGGTGAATAAGAATACAAGAGGAATAGTATATAACATTCAAACTTATACTATTGAGTATCTATCTGTCTGTTCAGATCTTAAAATATCTGAAGATTGTGATTAATGAAGATAGGTTATTGTTATAAAATAATTTATAACATTTAATCTTTATTTGTATATGATTTGTTTTTTGTTCTGAAGATAAAATAATTGCAATAACTACTCGGCAAACGTGAATAAAATTACACTGTAGATTGTTACAAATAACATTATATATATAACAACTACAAAACATAGCCTTATAAATAATTATGCAACCATAACAGTTCTAGATGCAGTTGACGATATTCATCTATACCAAGTCTTGCCATAAATATTGTAACAAAGACAAGAAAATTTATTATTAATTGCAAATGATATTGATTACTTTCACAGTGCGTTAGTTTCACACACAATCGAAAAGATAAAAAGCTTATTGGAAGCGGTCTCTATTGGCTGCAATATAGTCTTTAAAAACAATGAGGCCTGTTAATTGATACAGAAATTGAATTACGCACTCCTTCCATCGGGAAATTCTTCACAACCAATCAATGGATCAAATTATCATGGCATTTAGAATAAGCTATACTCTCTAAATCAATAAATTATAAACCAGTGGATTGAGATCGGCGGACCAGATTCATCTAGTCTTCAGCTCTGATGAAGACCGGAGCGGTCTTTTTAACCAAGATTGAGTGGATCCAGCTTTATGATCTGGTGCCGAATCTTGATAGAAGGACAATACTTGGTCATTGCGTAGCACTTTAGTAGTTGTTTTGATTTTACTACACTATTCACCTTTAATTTATCAGTTAAGAAATTACCAGCGCGTCTTTTACAGGCTGCAAGTGCATCTCTTAAAATACGCGACATGGTTCTAATTGCTATCTTCATTTCCCGGTATAAAATCGTTTGCTTTCGGACAGGATTTCTTCGAATTCGTTCTCTTACTGCTTTGACCACATTTTTCGTAAGAGCACCACGTGGGCGGCCAGATCTTCCTCTATAACAAACTGAGGAAGTCTCATTATAACTATTAATAGTCCGGTACACAAACATTTCACTCACACCAAGTGTATGGAGAGTTTTTAAAATTGCATTTGTATGGATGTCTTGTGTAACGCAATCACAGCGATTCGGTTTTCTCTATCACCCCACTCCATTTTAATATCGCAAAATATTGTACAATGTATTGGAGCCAAACTGAGAAAACACAATGAACAATCGTCTAAAAATGACAGATTCAAAATTCTAATGTAATATTTTTTATGAGTAATTGTTACAGTTCTTATGTCCAGACTAAATATATATAAAACTCTTCCGTTACTGAGTGACAGACACCGCTAAGCAGAAATTACTCTACCTAGAAAATGTATAATATGGAATTTTCTCACATTACGCGGGTGATACCGGTGAGGCGCTGCTAGTCTATGATAAATGTTAAGCAGAACAAATCCAAAATAATGAATGATGAAATACTAACGCCATTTACATTTAAATGAAAATAAAGTCACTTAACTTTATTTATAAAAAAATCATATTTAATTAATGCCAACTTAATCTGCTTGACCACGAAGTTTCCAAGCAATAAGATTAAACTTAATCAAAATGGCGCCGATATCTGTAAGTAAAATAAGCGTGTATTGGAGTTTCAATTTTCACTGAGCATTCTCGCTTTTATACTGCACTCGTAAAACTACTTACAAACGTACTTTAGATGCGCATCTTTGTGAATTATTTCATCCGAGCCAACGTTTTTTGGCCTAGATAAAACTATTAAGGCTCACAACGCGGTTTCAGCCCTCAGTAATTAACACCACGTAGTTTAAAGGGAATGTGTGTCGACAGTATTCTTGCCAAACTTGTTTCCCCTGTCGCCGAAGAGCCTCCGGGCATAGTGCCCAAACTGTAACACACAATTATATCCGCACTGTCACTATACGTAACCATTATCCCTATGGTCAGAATCCAAGTCGATTTGAATATTTTCGCCGTGAAATGGTTATCAATCAAAGAAACGCATCAAGGGAGTACTTTGATGAGTTTTACTGAATCGTAAAGTTACCACACTGAATGAATAAGTTAATGCGGGCGGTATTGGCTCCTCTCCAATATTAGACTCCAACAGAATCCCTGCTCCGTCTACGTTTTTCGTATTTATTTGTTTCCAGTGCATACCTATCTACGTTTTCTAAAATACGAAACTTGTAGAAATAAAGATACCCTCATATATTGCGGATGCCCAATAACACGAGTACCTATTGGCTCATATGCTTTTTGGTGGATTAGAGTGGTATATATATTTCATATCCCCGAGCAATGGGAGGCTTAGCAATGAACATTCTATTAGGATATGTCGCTACTAATAAAAGCAACACAAAATACGGGACCGACCCGATGGCTTACCAATATATGTGACTATGATGCAGCCGAATGTCGTAAAATACGGAACTTTAATAAAGCTATTATTTGTAGATGTGGGACAGTCGTGACGGACCGTCTCGGCGTCAACTGAAGAGGCTCTGTTGTGCTCCAGTAGAAAGATTGAAGCTGATGATGATGAGCATCGCTTTTTTCTTTGGCCTGATGCACTTTCATTACGAATATTTGTTCGGAACACTTTTCTTTCCAAGTAAGTTTCAAAATAGAGGGACCGATCCGATCTAATCTTTTTTTTTTGTTGACGGGGGGAAACGCACTTACGCGCCTTCACCGGCCCTGGGTGGGGTCTAGTGGTGTGTGAGACTCGCGGCACATGATAGTGCCGAATACCCACAAAAACCACCGCGAGTGCCACCAGTGCCGCCCTTGGTGAGGTGCTCCGGAACAACAATCGCCAGGGCACCTCGATGGCTAGTGAGCCACGAAAGGGACCAATTCCACCTCCACGGATGGGACTGCCCATCACTACAGGACAACCCCACCGACTTTGGGACAGTGCAACGGGGTGAGGTGATCCTCGGCCCTTTGTCCCGTGCGCAAAAGCGCCACCTCCTGTTGCACTTAGGTCCCCTCTTGTTATAAGAGGGGTACCGAAATATACATTATGTAGGACGCAATATCCTGCTGCAGTATGGTATATGTTGGATATCCGAACCGTAGCTCCTACTCATTCTAATATTAATTGCCCCTCAAATGATTAAATTGTTATTTAAGCGTATGTCTTCAGTAGTAGTAGGGGTCTAGCGTCTGCGTGAAGCAGCAGCGAGCTGGAGTAATGGACCAGTCACGTTTCTTTAACGGCTAGCTTTTCATCTGAGTTCAATCACAATCCGATCCGAGGAACAGTTTCCGATTGTCGCATATGATCCACGTTTCATCGCAAGTAACGACCTGATTCAAAACTGCCTCATTGTTCTAACAGTTGTGTACATTACTCGGAGTCCACATTTCGTACACAAATTGTGCACCCCAAGTGCCAACATGCCGAACATCTTCACTTTAACCAATTTGTTATAAATGAATTAAAATTGTTTTGTCACTCACAATGAAGCCTTCCGCTAGCTCGGAAGTGGTTTGGGATGGCTCTGCTTTCACGATAATCTTAACTCTTTGTTGTTAACAAGGATCTCCTGCTGATCATGTGGTTGATAGTAAAGGTACAAATTTCAGCTATCCCATGTGCATTACTAATCCTTCTGCTGTGATGCTGATGCGTTGGTGCCACGTTTGTAAATAATGCGATATTTCAAGTTTTTCATCTTACAACAACAGCATGAAGTCATAAAGAAATAAATTAGGAAATTCCAAACTGAAAAACGGTCGCCTAAAATTAAAATTTAATTGAATTTGGAAATCAAAACCAAACCATCTAGAACTTGGTTTGGAATTTGCGGTGTAAAGCCACGTAATTACATAATTTTTGCTAATTTCATATTATGTAAGGACAAAATTTTTATCTATAATAAACTAGGAATATGTGAAGAATTTCAGAACCTATGAGTTTATTTTAAGTAGGATATCTACACATTTTTAGTATGACGGGAAAATATAACTTACCCCATGTACTTACCCCAGCATTCGCGGTTCTCCAACATTGAAGAAGAATTAAGAAATAAATATGTATGAGATCTGACGTGCAACGTCATTTATTTCCGCCGTAACTTCAATTGACATATCTCTACTTTATGCGATCCGTACGTTGTGCCGCGCGCCGCCTCCACGTGCCGCCTCTCGTTCGCCGCCTCCACGTGCCGCCTCTCGTGCGCCGAATCCGCGTGCCGCCTCTCGTGCGCCACCTCCACGTGCAGCCTCTCGTGCGCCGCCTCCACGTGCCACTTCTCGTGCGCTGCCTCTCACGTGCCGACTGCCGCTCGCATTCAGCGCTATTCATCGTTTCTACTCCTATTCACAGAAAGAGATGCGACTGCTAAATATTATGCCTTGTCGATATTTCATCTATACTGTTAATTTGTTAGAAGAAAGAATGTGTCGTACTCTTAAAATTTACAACCGTTTACTGAGTAAGAATAGTTTAATGTCTAACTTATCACTTGGAGCGCTTCGAACTGGAACTGAAACCACCAAATTTTCAAACCTGACGACTTAGCTTGTCTTCCCTGAGTCACAACAACCATTCACAAAATATTGCTAGAAAAAACACGTGCCTAAGTCGAATCCAGAAAAGTACTTACTGCTGCTAGGGAAACAAATACACCACGCATATTTTAAATCCAGGGATATCACATGTTAGGTATATAACAGAAAAGAAAATATGCAAACGTGAATGTAGACGATGGAGGGTTAAAAATACATGTCGAGAGTCCTAAGTACACCGCAGTGCTAAAGTATGCGAGCTCTGTACTGGTTCGCCCGCTGCCCGCAGCCGTGCGCCGTGTAGCACTACGGCCGAAGGTTCTTTTGCAAAATTGAAATTCCTACCCATTAATGCCCGACGATCTGTGTACAGCCGGTGGCCCATTGAAAATTGTTAAAAAAAAATTGTAAAATTTCCCAACGAAAATTCGTTCGAACAAATTCGGGTAGTTTAAGAGATATGCGATTCTATGGTGTGCTGCTACCCTTCATAGGCTAGTCCGGTTTCCACTTGTACGGTTTTTTTTATTTTTATCAATAATAAATTTGTTTAAACTCTCTATTGGCTTTGGTTTTATATTTATGTTCGGACTCCATGCTATTGATGGATACAAGGAAAAAATGTAGCATTCGAACAAACGGGCGATGAAAACAGTGAAGGAAGGATTTCGAATCCTACTGTGTCGTGTACTTTACAATACGACCGACGAGGCAGCAGATATAGATACTATATTAATGGTCGTAATTGATTTAGATATTGATATGTTTGTCAACAGTCAT
>JAFELO010000129.1:108221-152218 GCA_017140195.1 Eumaeus atala
CCTGGCGTCTGCCGCCCGACGAGACGCTGCAGGTCGCCGACCCCAAGTCTGCCAAAGAAGAGGTAAACTATAGCACATCGTGGGATAAGGTCCCCGTTTTTCTGACTCCAGAGGATTCACGGATTTCAGTTCAAACTGTCAGTCTGCAGTCTAGCTAACATTAAAGATAATCACAAAAATAACCAAATACCGCACGACTGCGTCCGCTTTTGGCTGAAACCGAAATTACGGCCGCACCCCTTATTTTTGGCCCAAAACTTACTTTTTACTTTTCAACACATTCAGTTCAGGAAAATATAAAGAAAAAATAGATGTTATGTATATGAAAACAGGTGATGTCATGCGACTTCTCGCTTCGGGACATTTTAGAAGTAGGAATATATTTATTATCTGCTTCACAACACCGTTAATAAAGTAAATATGTAGAAAAGAAAACTCAAATACACGGCAATTTGGCGTGAGGAGCATAAAATGGATGTTTACTTATTGTTGTGTGCTAATGCAAATACACCTTCTATTTTGACTAAACAGATAATAATAATTATTACAATCTAGTTCACACATAATAAGTTCTAAAAATTTTCAAGTTCAAAGCATATCAATAAATCTTAAAAAACGTTTCATTGATTTTTTTATTTTTTTTATTTTGGACCTACATTGAATGAAAAGAGTAGTATATACCGATATACATTATTTTCTATTGTTTCAGGACCTTTACCCCGGAGATGGTCACAACTGGCGAAGTATCATCTTTTCTTTGATGGTGATCAGTTTTGTGATAGCAGGCATCGTCACAGCTATTTATTTACTAGGGTAAGAATGAGTCGTTCGCGATTATTCTGTAAACAAATATTATCCTCGTAAAGTGAATCGGTTACAATTTAGTAACAAGCGCGTTATTCATCGACAATTCTTCGAGAGTTTTCACATTTTACAATCTACATTTGTTAGGAACTGATTTGTCATGCAAACTTGCATGTGAGAAGGCCCTAACTAGTCTAGACATGAACCGCACCGCATGACTCTCGATTATTCACACGCTTTCGTGGAAACGCAGTGGCAGCACTTAAGCGAGTGCTATGTCAATGCTGTTAGCGAGAAGAGTTCGAGACTAGATGAACATTGCACGGCAGTACGCTACACTATTGTGAACAGACTACATCCAGCATGTTGGCTGTCGTCATCACCGTGTGCGCTTCTAGGATGTCGCCCGTCACCGCCCCAGCCTTCTCAGTACAGGCCTTCTCAGTACTGGCCTTCTCAGTACAGGCCTTCTCAGTACAGGCCTTCTCAGTACAGGCCTTCTCAGTACAGACCTCTATTTTATTTCGTCCGTTTTTGTTCATCTCCTTCGGCATAAAGCTTCGTGTCAACAAACTCCTCGAATGCCGTCCTCCGCCTCACATTCAAATAATTCTTCAGCACCCGTGTCTATCCTATAACTCTAGACCGATTCGCATACAACTTTATGTGTATATTTAAATAAGTTCTTGAATTAAAATCACAACTGTCCCCGGTAGGTATGACTACCGTCCCCTAAACGGCAGAGATGATAATCATGTAATTATTTTTCCTAAACTAGATTTTCGCCAACCGCCTTGTAATTCCTGAAATTATAAGAGTAGCCGGCGAGCAGCGCGTTATAGCTCCGAGCAGGATGATGTCTGCCAGGCTTATACAGGTCAGGATGTCGGTGCCTAGTCCCCAAGAAATTGTAAAATATTCTGAAAGGATACATAATAATTATGTACAATGAAGTCCGAATTATAAGAACGAGCCACCGCACCCACGTAACACAAGCAGCAGGCCTGTGGACGAGCTACTGTACTTACAGAGCCACTGTACTGTACATAGCACATGCCGTAAATATGTGGACGAGGCACTGTACTCAGATAACACATGCGGCAGGTATGTGGACGAGCCACTGTACTCACATGACACATGTGACAGGTATGTGGACGAGCTGCTGTACTCACATGACACATGTGACAGGTATGTGGACGAGCTGCTGTACTCACATGACACATGTGACAGGTATGTGGACGAGCTGCTGTACTGGTCGGGGCGGCGCATGCGCCTGGAGGAGTTCCTCCGCGGCGACCTGGTGGGCGAGCGGCTACCCACGACCTGGGTGAGCGCGCACCAGCTGGTGTACCAGGCGGACGACGGCGGGCTGCTGGCACTGAACACCTTCAACAACACGCTCACCGTGCTCGTCACCAACCACACCCTCGTAAGTCCGAATAATCTGTAACATTCTATACTAACCCAATGAAAGGAAATAAACTTCGTTACAAAAGCAAATAATAATATGAAAACTCGTCCGATAAACAGGTATGGGATGTGCTCCACGCTACAATACCATGGAATTGATAAATCGCCATGAAGCCAGGATCTTGCCGCTTGCGAGCATTCTCCAGCTGTTGTATAGCTCGTGTTTTTGTGTAGTTTCTTGGTTCGTTTGTAATCACAATCACGAAACACGTTTTTTAGTTCCTTTTTAAGTTTTAAGAACAAAAAGGCTTCTGAGGTTCTATTTTAATAACCGTACATACCCATTGCTTTTTAAAGTCTTTTAAATAGTACACTAACCTTGACTCTTCACTAGTATTTTCTACATTAAGTTTACGTGTAATTTTTACAAATAATTTTATATTTTTTGGTAAATTGGGATATGTTGTGACTAAAGATTTGAACGTGATGATATATCTTCATACTAGTAATTATGTAGTATGCATCCCTCCTCCCCCCACCTCTGCATTAACGCCACATGCCCTAGCCGGCGAATCCGTAAGATCTCGTCATGCTTGGGGCTCAGGCCGAGAGTCCTCCTATCCGCGACATAGGAGCAGCTCTCGGCAAGAACCTCCGCCACGAGTTCCCACGGGGGATCGCCGGCCAGGGCTGTCGCTGCAGCCCACGATATCGTACGGTACCCCCGGATCGACCTCGGCGACTAGGCCCCTTCCTTAGTCGTTAGCAATATAATTGAAAAGGATGAATAACCTTTTGTAACTTATAATATGGAAATACACTGCATAAGGAATCGCTTCTGCTACAGATTACATTAGCTGATGTGGTCCTATAGCAAAGTAGTAATGGACGGCGCGGCGCGAGGACTGAGGCTCACTCAGTACTTACCGCAAGGATTACGAGGAGAATTGACTACACGTCAACAGTAGTTAAACATGAACTCATATGTAGTTTAAATATCACCAAAATAAGATTTATTGTGTTCTCTTAATCTTGAAAAATACAAATTGTAAGAAGTGGCTGGTGCCATCGTAGTGTGAGTCTGGCGCAACCTGAGAGTTGGGTACAAGTGCTGAGTGTAGTTGTGCTACCGACGACGCATAGCATCGTAATGTGAGTCTGGCACAACCTGAGAGTTGGGTACAAGTGCTGGTAGTTGTGCTACCGACGACGCATAGCATCGTAATGTGAGTCTGGCACAACCTGAGAGTTGGGTACAAGTGCTGAGTGTAGTTGTGCTACCGACGACGCTTAGCATGAAGTGACCTGACAGTTCGATCCAAATAAAAGTAGCTTACCATAAATATGCAATAAAGTGGGAATAAAAGAACGTGATAAATGTAACATTTCTTTCATTTGGCTCAAAGTGTTGTAAGCATTATCGTGATAAATTATAGAATGTAGCTCCGTTCTCTTAAAAATTCCACATTTCGTATAAGAATAACTTCTCAGAATACAAAGCGACTTCAAGTATAATTTTCTGTTTGAATAAAAAGTCTAACAACAAACGATAACACAATATTAAAACGAATACAATGTAGTGTAGCCTAGAAATTGCCGTAAATTTTACTTGAAACAAAGTCTGGTCGAAGTTTTGGAGTCTGAAACAATACAAATTCAATTTTCCCACACGAATCGCCTGCTGCTGCTGCGACACTGACGCTGTGCACCTGCGCTCTCGGCTAAGCGGCCGTGCACCCGCGTGCCACCCGGCACTTACGAATAGCTAAGCGGCCGTGCACCCGCGTGCCACCCGGCACTTACGAATAGCTAAGCGGCCGTGCACCCGCGTGCCACCCGGCACTTATGAATAGCTAAGCGGCCGTGCACCCGCGTGCCACCCGGCACTTATGAATAGCTAAGCGGCCGTGCACCCGCGTGCCACCCGGCACTTATGAATAGCTAATGCTGCTCACAACACCGAGACAGAAAGGTGTAGGTAGCGTTGCGAGATGTACAGATTGGGCTGAAACTCATTACAAGTTCCTCGATCATAACTGATTTGATAAGTTTTCGATAAATTCAATGAACAGATTGTGCCGACGCCCGTAGACATGACCCTACAAGTCGTGAACTGATTTTATGGTTGTATTAACCTTTACAATTCAAAGGTATGAATAGTTTATGTGATGGTTCATTAGTTGGTAGTTGTGGATATAGTTCGCCCTCACAGTGGCTTCGTCATTATCTTCATCCTCTTTCCTCCGTCCTCGTGAGCGGCGAGACGCTTGACGGCCAACCCCTTGCCACTCTAATCCAACGAAGATAGATAAGGGAATTGACATCCTTTTATTCAATTTGAAGGAGTCAGAGGTTCTCCAGTCGAGTCGAGTCCTTCTTTTTTTATATCCCGTATGGAAATATGTGTCGTGTTTCAAAACTGTGATCAACAATTTGAATCACTTTATTAATTTTAAGTGCGGTTTTTTAAATTTAGTTGCTGAATGAACAAAACCTCCTCAACGCACTTTCCAGTGTATAAATAACAATAATAATCCATCATAATTTGTGCTCTTTACTGTGCAAACTTTTAAATACCACACATTACACAATAATTATTGTATTTTGGAGTATCAGATTCATGTAATTTTGGGTAGCTCTCCCTTCACTCTTCTTTCATCACCACACAATTACAATTACGACTGCTCCCTCCTCCGTCACGGAATTATATCACGATAAGACGTTATGTTGTTTATGTTCGCAGAGGCAGCTCAATGTGCGTGGATATCAGTGCTCGCCAAACCTACGCTTCGTTTTATTCCAACACAATATCAAAGAGGTAACGCTCGTACCTTTACATTTGCTGCCTGTAGAAAACACGAACAGTAAATCATGCAGAGTTTTGATAGTGATGCTATTGTTGCAGGTCTATCGACGCACGTTCACCGCGCATTACACTGTTTATGACGTCACCAATGAGTAAGTTGCTCTACATGAATTACACTGTTTATGACGTCACCAATGAGTAAGTTGCTCTACATGAATTACACTGTTTATAACGTCACCAATGAGTAAGTTGCTCTACATGAATTTCGTGAATGTTAACTAATAATGTTGCGATACAAGGGAGTTACCTGGTTTATATTATTGCTAGGCGATACCTCGCGGTCTAGTGACAAGTTCTATCGCAGTTCGAGTGGTCATGAGTCCCGGCCCCGGGTCAGAACAGGCCTTTATTGCTTACCAGTTTTGTAGTTCTCCGCCCGGTGGGCCCGCGGCGTTGTCCGTCTTATCACTGGACTGCGACGCCGCTAATGATTAGGGCGTGAGGTGAAAATACAAACCTTAAACGTGTAGAGAGATTCCTTAAAACCGGAAGACGCCAGCGAGTTACTTTGATAATATCGCATAATGCCTGCGGCGGCCGAGTTTTATATTCATTGCATATGCACTGAATAACATTAGCGATAAACAGCAAGAGCGGCGATAGCATCGACCATAAACAGAAATCACGGCAGTTTACTGCCGCGAGGCATGCAACTCTTCCGACACGAATTGCTGAGCCGCAAGTAACATGTTTCTATCAGCTTTCGTGTTTTCCAGTAAATAAAATCATGGTTAATTAACGCAATATCGAAGCGTTAGCTATCCTGGATCGTTAGTTCTCCTGGAGACTAGTCAGAGTGTAAATATAATTATAATCAGTGGCAATGTATGAGTTGTGTACAGATATAATAGTTTTTATCAGTTTTGGTAATCTGTTTACAACTTCCGACATTGCCTACACCACCGCAGCAAACAAAACCGATGCTGACAAGTGGCGAAAATAAGATTAGAATCAAAAGCCGCTACGCATCTACTGTTACGTTAAAAATCTTCGTCAAAAATCTCATTCGTTAAAGCTAGTGGAATAAATTTTTCCCGTACTAATGGTGTAATAACTGTGTGTCTGCTCGTTCAAACGGAGACTTGTGAACAGAGAAGGGAACTGCACGAGTGATGTGATGATTTGGGACAATAGTTTCGCATCAGTTCTCTCTTTATTGTGTTCTAAAGTAAAGCTCGACTCATCTTCTATGTACTATTGTCAGAGTGTTATGAATGTTACGTAATTGCCACTTTGGCGCTAGAACAAACAGTGTGGTGATATGTCACATTTCTCTTTCCAGATGTGCGAGTTACTATAGTCAAAGAGCCCTCTTTAACAATTTTGAAAACTTCTGTCACCCACGTGTCTTCAAACTCTCTTGTAATTATAATTCTGTACGGTATTCTGTACGGTATAAATTATAATTCTGTACGGTATAGAGGGTTCAACATATAAAAGTTTGGACATGATTTTTTAGAAAGGATGCGGCTTTGAATTGAAAACTTTTTCAGTCGCACTTCTTTGGTTTGAGCACTTTTTGGGTGAAGAAAAACGGTGACGTGAGTGAAGAATCCTTCAGATGGGTCGAGCAATTCTTGATTACGAAAAGTCATGGTACTCGCGTCATTGTCGCGCTAGATGTGTGACAAATAACGTTCTGTACAAATATCGTTTACAATTTTCACTTTTATCAGCAGTTCACACCACTAACTTTGACTTTTTGGGGTTCCTTGTCGAAAGGTTAAAAACAGGAGTCTATTACAGAGGCTCAATCAGTATGTCCGACTGTCTGTCACCAGACTGTATCACATAAGCCGTGGTGGCCAGGCTGAAACACACGGATCATGCATTGCTATTACCGCTACAAGTAAAATAAAGAATCAATTAAGAGCTCGTGTACATTAAATATGTTCTTCAAAGTTTGACTCAAACTTGGCCGGTTTTTATTAGTGCGATATCCGCGAGCACACATGGGAATGTATCGGCTACATTCGCGTCCATGGAGAGACTTGCGTGCAGCTCTAGACCTTTATTAGGTGGATGTTGCTGAATGAGTCGGTGGCATGTGTCAGGAGCAGTCATTACTGCATGTAATACGTGTATACGCTCCTGACACATGTGCATTGCACTGTATATTTGTTTAGGTACAGTAGCACCAGTACTAACACGTTCACGCTGAAATATTTCCGGATTGACCCAAAATTAAATTTTGTTAACGAGCCGACAATTAATTAACATCATTAGTTGATTGAACATAGGTAATTTGTATAAAAAACTGATTTGTCATCAAGTAATACTCATAAAAAAATTGTTAATGCATTTTAAATAGTAGCTATTTGTAAAAAGAAGTAACAAATGTTGTATTTAAAACCAAGTAATTTGTGATTACTTTATATAGTAATGAGCATGGCCCCCTAAACTTTCCTACCGCTGCTACTCCTGTGTCTCCAGAATTGACAGTAGCCACCACTTGTGACCCAAGTGCGTGCCATTCTTCACACACATTCACATCCTGCAAGTGCCCTCCGCCATCTCTCAACTCGCCCTCCCGACAGCTTGGACACGGGGCAGCTTGACACCTATCGTCTTCTTATGTAAACGAGAACTACATTTGATATACCAGGTACCAAGTTGCCGCAACCATAAACCTCTATTGGTCCACTGCTGGACATAGGCTCCTGTTCGCTCGCCAACATTCTGTACCGACCGCTGTACGGCGATCGTTTCCGCACCTGGAGAATGATCGCCTCTCCGTACGGCTGGAGGCCAGGTTTAGGAAGACGAAGTGTTAGCTGACCGTCCACTAGGTGTCCATTTGCCATCCATTTCTTGTCCGTAATCATATGATTAAAGTAATATGTTGTCCATCAGCCACCTCATCCCGCTGTTCGGTGAGGGCCAACGCAGCTGGGAGTGGCAGCACGCGACGTGGCTGGGCGCGGACGGGGCACTGCTGCTGGCGGCGGAGAACGAGGTGCTGGCCCGAGCTGCGCCACCGGCGCGCAGGGCCTATTTGCTGCGGCTCACCACGGACGCTCTTCCGGGGAGAGTCTACAATGGGGTCTCGGATTGGTTATATCAAGGTAAGCAGGAAGAACTCGGGCGGCACTCATTCACAATATAGTACCGACGGAAAGTAATAGCCAACTGTTCCTATTGAACAGTCAGCTGCAGGTACAAAGTGTATATTCATGAATGTTTTTATATGATATACTGTTTAGTCAGCTGTGTTTGTGAAGGGGGTGCACGGTGGCTATAACATGTGTATGTTAAATTACACAGTATGTAACTGAAACCCTGTTGTGCCTGCCAAGGGCATAACCAGAAACGACATTTTATTGAAAAAAATGCATGTCGCTTTGTAGTACTGTTCAAGTTTAAATACTTTATAAATCACTTCAATATTGTTATAATTTGTAAATTCAAATGTCAGATAGACATCCCCACCATGGCTCAAGCCTTGTCGTGGCGGTGGGGCTTAGTAGCCTGGGGTGAACCCAGCCGAAGCCAATTGAACCGAGGGGATCTTTGCAGCCCTCTTATAAGAATAGGGAGCTTAAATATCAGACAGAGCAACAGGAGGAGGCGCTTTTGCACATGCAACTCACCGAATTGCACTGTCCCAAAGTAAGTCGGTGGGGTTGTCCTGTAGTGCGGGACAACCCCATCTGTGGAGGTGTTAATTATTTTCTAGGTATGTTATTTTGCATAATAACTAAGCAAACAAAGGGTTAACGTTTAAAAACAAATAAAAGCAAACGAAGGGTGGACTCTACTTGGTGACTACTGACGCCCACTAAGATCCGCGTGGTTATGGCAATGCGTCGTCCTGTTCATCGCATCTCCCATAATGAATAATGTGGCGCTTGCGTCTAATTAATGCCGAGGCGCCACATAAGCAATGCTTCCCGCTGTTAAGGTCCAGCGTGTTGCTAGTCTGTCTAGAACACAGCAATATCCGTCTCACATTCACACACGGTTATATGACTCCAGCTGTGCACAACAACATGGAGCTAAACTACTTACACTGGAACTACTCATGAAGCTCATTATGGATTACACGCTGTGCTACGCGCCTAGTTCTCTGCTGCACTCCGACGAATAAACTTCTGCCCACAAACTATGCCACGGCGCTAGTATCTACGCGTCTCCTTAGCAATCGACTTGCATGGTTTATGTATTTTGTTTCCAACTTCAGTATTGGTCTTATAAGAAGTCAAATTTAACTTTTATTTCAAGAGGAAATTCATGTATTAGCTTCCACCGACCGTAGAGGACGAGTAGAGGGGTAAGAACGGAGTGAGCCTAAGCTTTACTAGCTACAACTAGGTCGGGCGGCGTCGGGGGACGGGGCAAGCCTGACTATCAATTCATTTAATAATATTCAAAACAATTGTTTACAACATTGAGTCATAATCTACTATTAACTTATCACTCAAAATATAGAATATGATAATATGGTAATATTTATAGAGCATCGCGGATGTTTAGAATACAAGAACTCATTTTCCCTCAAATTCAATAAAGTCTCAACTTGAGCATATTGCACGAAGCGCGAAGCAATTGAGGTTGTGCGCCATATACTATTTTATTTTAAGAAAAATTTATGTTCTTGCACAGAGGAGGTGACGAAAACATCAGCGGCGATGTGGGGCTCATTGGACGGTAGGTTCGTGCTGTACGCGCAGTACAACGACAGCCAGGTGTCCGAGCTAGTGTTCCCGCGGATAGCGGAGGCCATCGGCAGCGCCGGCGCGGCTCGCTCCGGGTTCCTGATGCCGGCCATCAACAGCAGCCAGCCCGCCGTGTTCCCTAGCCATGTCACCGTCAGGTATCCTACGGTAAGGTTAAGTAACACAAATCATTATCCGTTGCTCTTTACACTTGTGCAGGCGTACAAGGAAAGTGCAATACACATGTTGTTCGCACGTCGTAGCAGTGTACGCTAATGAAGAGCTTGTGCTATAAAGCACATTTTCAGATAAATTGAGTTAAAATTTAGCTCCGCTTCTATAATACCAGTAGGTCATAGGTGCACACAGAAGGTGGGCAGATTAATATCTATTACTTATAAAATAAATATTCGTAATGTATTAGTATAAGGCTCTTTGGTTGGCATGCTGCCCTCACGTGCGGTTCCCGCGCCACGGCGAAGTGCGAGAGCTGTAACAAAGTCTTGTTAAATTCATGTCTACGAATAGAAAATAACTGTAGGATAATAAAATAGTTACCAAGAATTCAAAGAATCATCTGACATTTGAATTCATTTCATAATGTTTTTGATTACACTATTTGGAATGTGGGAATTTGACCTGCGGGGAATTCAAAACGCGAGTAGAGGTGAGGCGTGTAGAAGTGGGCGTGTTTAAGTGAGTGTGGAAATGTGAGCATGTAGATGTGAGCGTGTAGAGGTAAGCGATGACGCGAGCGTGTATAGGTGAGCGTGTAGATGCGAGCGTGTAGTGCGCATGTAGAGTTGTGCGAGTAGAGGTGAGCGTGTAGAGGTAAGCGATGACGCGAGCGTGTAGAGGCGAGCGTGTAGAGGTGGGCGCGTTTAGATGAGCGTGGAAAGGTGAGCATGTAGAGGAGGTAGTGTATATAGGTAAGCAATGAAGCGAGCGTGTAGTGCGCGTGTAGAGGTGCGTGAGTAGAGGTGTGCGTGTAGATGTGAGCGTGTATAGGTGAACGTGTTTAAGTGAGCGTGTATAGGTGAGGGTGTAGAGGTGAGCGTGGAGAGATGAATGAGCAGAGGTGAGTGCGTAGAGGTGAGCGTGGAGAGGTGAGCTTGGAGAACTGAGCGCTTAGAGGTGAGCGTGTGGATGTGAGCGTGTATTGGTGTGTGTTTAGAGGCGAGCGTGTGTAGATGAACGTGTAGAGTTGAGTGTGTAGAGGCGAGCGTGTAGAGGTGAGTGTGTAGGTAGTGAAATTCGTGACAACACTTGTTGATTGCAGCCGGGCAGCTCGATACCGCAAGTGAAGCTGTACATTGTCGGAGTACTGAACGGTACTGCTCTGCCCAGGTGGGAAGTGCGGCCGCCGGGCACGCTAGATGGAATGTAAGAACAAATATATTATTATTTTTACTTTCCTTTCCTTACAATAAATAGAAAGAATGTACAGAAAGTCCGATAATATAGATAATATTGATATTCTAACTATAATGATAAATTAATATAGATATTATAAAGGAAAGAAATGTCGATTATCCTCGGCCTATCGTTATATTTGATCAAATGAGGACATTGAGAACTTATCAGTTGCCGCTTGTTTCTTTTGACTACATTTACTAACATTTTAAGAAAGATGAAAACGAGTAATTTATGGAGATATTCCTAAGGTCTGAACATATATAAAAATTTAAATAAATATGTTAATCACATAGCTAATAAAGCACTCAATTAAGTGCAGTCACTTGCAACAAATTTAAAGTGAAAATTAAATATAGTCTTTTTAATTTCCATTTTAAATTAGGTGTATTCGAAAACATCGATTAATATCGTTAGTGTTATCGATCGAAATCGTCTCATTATAATAATCGATATATTTAATACATATTGCTTTATATTAGAACAACCTTGCATCTGTGGTGCCTTCCATGTTACTGATATTCTTCTATTTATTTTTAGGGAATATTATCTCATATCAGCCCAATGGGTGGGCAAAGAAAATTCACACGTAGGTGTAGTGTGGATGAACCGGGCGCAGAACCTCACAGTGTACAGCAGCTGCTACGCGCCCAACTGGACGTGCACCGAGGTAACGTGCGACTCAGACCTTCCCCGCTGCCTCTGTATGTATATGGATATGAAGACATCTGCAGGTACAGCCCTCCCGCGCTGGCTATGCCGCGGTGCGCCGGCGTCTCAGCATGTGCTACACATGTCGCAATTGCTAGCAGCTAGGTTTTGTATCCGGAGATCATATATAACTTAGTGATACAGCTCACGGTAAACTCGCGGCGCCAAATACTCTTCGCCTAACATTTCTAAAGACCGGGGTTAGACCCAAACACATTCAACGTTGATGATTAATAGATATTTAAGACATGTGTATCTCCCGTTTTATTGCGGACTTGAGCTCATGCTGTAGCAGCAAAGAGAAGTCCAATACAGCTTCAATGGAGAATTCAATGGATGATGAAATATACACATGTCGAATTGAGTTCAATGTCGTGTACGGAAGATCAATAGTTTTGATTTCAAATATCGTTTTATATCAAGTGAGACCAATCATCAACGGTCTACCGATTGGCGCTACGGACGGAGGCTTTCTAACTTCAGTACTTTTTCTGAGAGCTCTTACGGTGAAGGAAAACATCGTAAGGAACCCCAGATTCTTGTAATCAACAGCAATTTAAGCATTGGGCTTAGTTTCCCTGCTGGGTTACAGAAATCAAATGGCAGTCGGTCTGTGTAGTAACGTCCTCTTCAAAATCCCCTACATGAGGTAGCCGAGCCCGATATAAAATTATATAGTTCTTTTTTTATAGTATTAGTGGGGACAGTGCCTTTGGGGGTCTCGGATTCCTATTTGGATCCAAAAATGAAATGTGTGGACTGTTTTATTAGTATGTTGTGAATTTACACTGAACGGCCCCACAAGAAAAAGTGACTGAATCGTTCGCGCATCAAAAGGTATGTATCCGCTGCCACTCGAGCGACTCGCCGCCGCCCCGCACTCCGCGCCGCTCACAGCGCGGCACGGTCTTCGTCAAGTATAGAGGGACACCTCCGCCCACACTGCTACCCACCGCTCGGTATACGGAGCGGATCTTGGGAGATGCACGGGGGTTTGCTCACCGCCCCTGCTTCAGGTGTAGAGGGGCAAGTGGCATAGAGAGACAAACGAGGAATAGGACCCTCCCAACGACTAACGACGCCCATGAACATCAGCATAATTATACCTCCTCCTACAAAGGGATAAAGCAAGGAAATGAAAATGTTATATGCTATATGAAGTATTCAATTAACTTTGAAACAACGGGAGCGATGTGTGATCTGAAGGAGGATGATGCATTTATGTCAGAACAACGCGTTGAAATAGACATTTGATGCCGCAGTAAAACCCATTCAAATATTGTCTTACGTCCCAGTTATTGCCTCAAACCGCTGATTCAGCGCATCATTTCGAATTCAGATAATACTACTTTAAGTCTATCCATTTGTAAAGTTGTCTACGCTTCGCATAAAATATTTACATCTGTCTGATGATGGTCGTAGCTCGCATTACATTCGGCTTCGTCGGCCTCGACAGAATGTCCACGTAGCGCGTGGCTAATAAATGATAATATCGTACTTCGTCGGCCTCGCTGCTGGCGGCCGCGTCAGTATGTCGACGTAGCTCGTGACTAATAAATGATAATATCGTACTTCGTCGGCCTCGCTGCTGGCGGTCGCGTCAGTATGTCGACGTAGCTCGTGGCTAATAAATGATGATATCGTACTTCGTCGGCCTCGCTGCTGGCGGTCGCGTCAGTATGTCGACGTAGCGCGTGGCTAATAAATGATAATATCGTACTTCGTCGGCCGTATATCAGGTTCGATGATGGCGATGATGATATCAGTTTAAATGAGCCGAGCATTTGTTCTGTTTTCAGACACACTCGGAGAAAGCCACTGACGAGCCCTGGTTGGAAGTGCATCAAGTGCCGGTGTACTCCGAGGATGGGAGCGCGTTCCTACTGCTGGCCGCGGTGCAGGAGGGGGGTGGGCAGTACTACACGCACATAAAGCACGTGGACGTACTCCGCCAGAGGATGGCCGTACTGTCGCACGGTAAAGTGGAAGTTGCGAAAATCCTGGCATGGGACCAGGAAAACAATTTAGTTTATTACTTAGGTGAGACATCGTGACCTCATAATGATATATTTACATGCATGCATCTGGACAGAGCTTCAAAGTTTACTTTAATGAAAGGCTCAGATATGTTTTGATTAGCACATATCACATATGTTGAAAATATGACATTAAGTGTTATGCCTTGTTGTGAATTTTGGTATATTTTAGTAGGAATTCGAGTGTATGAAGGTTCAGAGCAGGTAAGACATGGAGTGGGAACTGTTTACCCCGCTAACTCCACGAGTAGTTCAGTACTCGCTGCAGCACTCACCTGGGTCCGCAGCCCAGAGTGGCTCAATTTAGATTTTGCGAAGTGTATGTTTTGCCCGCGCCGTGCAGCTGCGGGCGTGTCGAGTGCCGCTGCGCTCCGGGCGTTCTCCCCGCGCCTCGCTAGGTAACTGATCTAATTGTCTTCTATTTTCTATTTAATAATAAGCTAAGTCTCTAGCACCAACCCAACGCTATACATGTAATGTCAACACTTCAGGTAGCGCCGACAGGCCGGGGCAGCGGCAGGTGTACGTGGTGCGGGACCCGGGCTACGGCGGCGGCAGCAACTCGGTTCGCGGCCGGGCGGAGCGCGCGGAGCCGCGCTGCCTCACGTGCGAGCTGGCGGTGTGGCCGGCGCGACTGCACTACGCCAACTGCACCTACTGGAGCGCCGCCTTCTCGCCCGCCACGCCGCGGCTGGGCATCACGCACTACGTGCTGGAGTGCCGGGGCCCCGGGCCGCCGCTGGCGGGGCTGCACGATGCCCGCACGCATAAGTTACAGAGAATATTGTATGACACGAGGCCTTATAGGTGAGGACACTAATATTATTTTGTTTGCTCCTGTTCTTAACAAATTAATAATAAAAATATTTGCATATAGCTTCCCTCACAGTACAGTCCAGCAGAGACGGGGCCATCCAATCCCATGCTTATACAATAGGGTTCAAGGAAGTTTCGTACAATATTTTAATTTTAATACGTAAATTTAAATTTAATAGCAGCAACCTCCTATAATTAAATGATAGCAGAGAGCAAAGTATAGCTAACTATTTCCTGCACGAAACCGAACCAGATGGGTGCTACCGGGGGCCGCAGCTAGTAACACTATACTCACGTCATGTGGTCAGATCAGTGCGTCTGCGCGAGCTGGCGCTGCCCACGCGGCGCTCGTTCGACGTGCAGCTCGGCAGCGGGTCCAAGGCGCGCGTGCAGCTGTTCCTGCCGCCCTCCTGGCGGGAGGAGCTGCGGGACGCCGCCTTCCCGGTCCTCGTTCACGTGTGAGTAAACTCCAACACTCATATTATACATCACTCGTCTTAATGGACTAAAAAGGAAAATTGAAGAATCCTAGTAATACTTTTTGTGTGGTGGTTACCAGATCGCGAGTCATGCGAAAATACAAACATATAGGTAATGTAATATTTGTTTCCATACATCATCTGGTATAATTACAACTTGAATTGAATTGTAACCCCTTAGACCTCACACTAGTGGAACTACCGAGAACTAGGGGCCGAATTCTACTGCTTTCATCCATTAATGTCATCCATAAATTAATGTCATCCATTAATTAATGTCATCCATTAATAAAATGTTAATGCTCATATTTGCCACGCTGAGCAGGAGGATTGGCAATGACACATTAGACGGCGCCGCCGCCGCCTGTCGCCCATGCGATTGATGGTATCGCCGTCACTCGGCGCGAGCGCCATCCAGTACAACCGCCTATTTCACTGTCACTATGAAACAGACGGGACAGTGCCCTTTGACGACTCTTACGTCACCCTGGGCTTGGATTGAGGGTAAGGGTATTCTTAGGCCGCCCCCACAAAGTATTGGAAATAGAATAGAAAGCAGTAAAATGAGTCCCTCGTAGGCAACATCTTCGAAATCTCTAATGTGTCGGGTAGGGTGGCGTGTCTCATGCTTAAACTCAATTAGAGGTATAAGCCTTGAACAAGTATACGCACCAACTTCGACACATTCAGATGACGATGTCGAGACGACCTATGAGGAGGTCTCAAAAGCCTTACATAACACCCATAAGGCCCACTTAAAAGTTCCCATAACAATGGGAGACTATAATGCCAAGGTAGGATTACGGAATGGTGTCGAATCGAGTCCAGGACCACATGGAGTCGGAAGTGGAAATCACAGGGGGCAAATGTTGGTAAACTTCCTCGAGAAAGAGGGCCTCTTCTTAATGAATCCCTTTTTTAAGAAGAAGCCCCATAGGAATTAGTCATGGCAGAGCCCCGATATTGACTTTATTATGACGGACCGAAAGCATATATTTAGGGATCTCTCCGTGATCAATAGGTTTAAAACCAGAAATGATCACCGTTTGGTTAGAGGCTCTCTGAATATAGGCTTCCGATTAGTACAGTCGACACTCGGACCTAACTTCCGACTAACCATGGTAGGTTCTGAAAAATTCCAACCGGAATTTAAAAACCGATTTGATGCCCTAGATATGTCGGAAACTGCAATGAAAATTGACGGGGCCATGAGTGGCGTGATTGGTTGACGTGGGTGAAGGATATTATAGGAGTAAGTATATGAGCAGGAAAGCTAAACTCTCAGATGAGACGCTTGGACTTGTGAGGGGACGCAGAGCACACGAAAACGTTACGTCTGCCGATGTCAAGCTTCTTTCAAAGTGAATCCGCAAACTAATACGCCGAGACCTTCGCAGCTCAAAAAAACAACGGGTTACCGAAGTGATTGATCAGAATAGAGGATGGAAGGTTTTTGTGGATAAGCTCAGAAGAAGCCATCTGACAAAGGTTAGGACTGATTCTAGGGTTACCGTTTCTTCTAAGCCTGGGATCTTTCTATAGCATGTTGTATACGTCGCTCGCTCCTCATCCCGATAACCTAAACAACGATGGACAAGCCTAACACGACATTTGTCAGGCGATCTGCCGGACGTCAGCTTGAGCGAGAATAGTCTGGCTCTTGCGCAGCTTAGAGGGTGATAAGCTTCGGTGAGGGATGGAATTACAGTCGAGCTTCTTAGAGTAAAAGGTGAACCTGTTTAAAGAGAGCTAAAAAAGATGTTTAATTTCGTCCTTCAGCGGGGCGCAAGAACTCCTTGCTTCACTTACGAAGGATGAAGTTAGTACTGCCTTATACTAAATGTATATTTATTTATTTGGGAAGTCTCAAGGCATAGTATGAAAGTGACGTTGTTTTGTTTTTTAAGAAGGGTGACAAATCAGATCTTCAAAATTACCGACCAATTTTAGTTCTCGGTCATATTCACAAGTTATTCTCAAAAGACTTGACGAATCGTCTAACCACAAAGCTTGACGTATTTCAGCCACCGGAGCAGGCTGGGTTTTGCAGAGGACCATACCGTAGACCACATTTTCACCATAAGACAAGTTGTACAAAAGACACATGAGTACAAGCAGCCGCTGTGCCTTGCCTTTGTGGACTATGAGGAAGCTTTTGACTCTGTCGAAACCTGGGCTGTTCTGGAAGCGAAGTCAGGTCGATTGGCGATACTTCGAAGTACTGAAAGCATTGTATGATGCTGCTATTATGTCCGTTCTAATTCCTGGAGGTCAGACAAGGCCAATCCAATTGCATCGAGGAGTGCGACAAGGTGATGTTAATGCCCCAAAACCTCTTAAAGACGTCCTCCATCCTCCAAAGCATTAGTGAATACTAATGCTTTGGAGGATGGGGGACGTCTTTAAGAATTTAAACTGGGCAGAATGCAGCATAAATATTAACGTCGAGTACCTCTCACATTTTCGTTTCGCCGACGATATCGTTGTGTTTGCCGAATCGTTGGAGAGCGGGAAATGTTGCACAGCCTAAATGAATCCTCCCGACGTATTGGCCTTAGGATGAACCTGGACAAGACAAAGGTCACGTTCAACGAACACGTTCTCTCCAGGCCGGTCAACGTCGATGGTGCTATTCTCGAAGTCGTATATGAATATGTCTGCCTCGGGCAATTATTACATTAAAGTAGATATAACTTCGAGAATGAAGCCGATAGAAGGACTCAGTTGGGTTGGGCGGCATTCCGGAAGCTTCGTCACATTCTCACGTCACCTATGCCGCAGAGCTTGAAGACGAAAGTCTTTAACCAATGCGTTTTCTCCGTGATGACCTATGGGGCCGAAACATGGCCTCTTAATTTAGGACTGGTCCGCAAGTTTGCGGTGGCTCAACGGACTATTGTTGCAATTTTGGGTGTTTCTCTGTCCGACAGAATTCATAACGAAGTCATAAGACAGAGAACTGAAGTATCCGGTATCACGCGACGAATAGGATCGCTAAAGTGGCAATGGGCTGATAGCCAGTCCGGGATGAATGCGAGTAGCAGGAGAACGGTCGTCTTGACGTTCATTAAGAGCGGTCAATATCCAGCAGTGGACCGACAAGGCCTGTTAATGATGATGATGCGAGCTAACACATGAGCATGAGCTTCGATTGCTCGATAAGATCAGTTCATCATGATTTTTTTCATAGCAACAACAACAACACATCTTTGCTCCGGTTATAATAGGCAGAGGGAAAGGAGCGCCCCACATTTTTCATTAGTAGGTGCTAATTATGAACTGTGTACCATTATTTTCATTGTGAAGTAAATTGCGTACAAAAGGAATATTACTACGAGTGCAAGACCAAGGCTCTATTGTTTGTGAGGAGATGCCGAGGGCCAAATCAACACCGCAGGGGGCTGCTCTTTGTGTTTATGTATATTTATTTATATAAAATCATTCATTTATATATAATGTAATTAAATCCATCTGTAGCTACTGCGGATTCGGAATCATACGCCAAAAGCTATATATGTACATGGCTCAGTATCTGTATAGGCGTATAGCCTATGAATATTAATTAAGAGTTTCCACAACACGAGGCAGCTCAAAGAAATCGTGACTATGCAATAGATA
Source organism: Eumaeus atala (assembly GCA_017140195.1). Taxonomy (NCBI): domain Eukaryota; kingdom Metazoa; phylum Arthropoda; class Insecta; order Lepidoptera; family Lycaenidae; genus Eumaeus; species Eumaeus atala. The sequence goes on from JAFELO010000129.1 coordinate 127,030, forward strand.
TGAGACGCTTACAGGTTGGTCTTTAATAAATGAGTTAACATCTTTCCCGCTGGCAATGGGTATGTGAGCGGGAGGTACCTCCCTGGTACTGCCGGGCCAATCCTGCTGCATAATAGCAGTGTTCACTTCTTCTTCATCATCATCATCATCAGCCACAATTAGCTCACTGCTGGGTATAGGCCTGTTCTCTCCGGTGCAGGGCAAGTAAGAGGTACTACCTCGTACTAAATGACTAGAGTAAGTTCGGTTGTAAGTAAAATCTCTCTCCAACGGTTCCAGGGACGGGAGGCCGGGCAGTCAGCACGTGACGGATGAGTTCGTGGTGGACTGGGGCACGTACATGTCCTCACGCAACGACGTAGTGTACGTGAAGTTGGACGTGGCGGGGGCCCGGGGGCTGCCCCGCGCCCTGCTGCGGGGCCGCCTCGGGGGCGTCGAGGTGGCGGATCAGTTGGCTGTTATCAGGTAATTCCATCTAATACTAAACTCTAGTGTCTACTATGTTTGTTATCATTTTCCTGCAACAGTTTGCCGAGGTGCATGAACAAAGCATTATATTATAGGATTTATTTTAGATATGACGATGTTTACGAGCGGTATGTTCATGGATGCGGCTGCTGACGGCGCCGCTGTAAGCTGCGTTTGTGTGCGTTTGGGGAACACATGTACATTTATACTAAGATTCAACAACATCGATTTGATTTTATTTACATGATTTGTACAAACGTATACAAATCATGTAAATAAAACTGATGGCTTATGTAGATTCAAAATACGAATAGTTATGTACCTTTAGGATTGTTTGTATATAGTTTTCCCTAATACCTATTCGGAACCGGGCGGCTAATATATTTTGGTGCCGTTCATAATCCTGCCGTCAAGTTAAATATTTATTTCTTATATCATAACTGGCCAACAAGCCATTGGAGCCTTTTGATCACTACCGACGCTTATGGACCTTCGCATGGTCGTTACGCAGATGCGTTGCTCCCCTATCATCCTCCCCAAATGGGCCATAATAAGTACTGCTTGCGTTAATCTGAACAACTAAATAATAATAATTCTTCAGATACTTTCAATAAGTTATGACATCAGGACATCTGTCATCTCAGTCCACCCGTGACCATGCTGTAGTGTAGTGAGCAATTTTCGCCTAAACTTAAGAAGTCTGTCTGTCTGTCCACGCCATCTGTCTGTTTCTCTACTCAGTCTGTCTGTCCACGTTACCAGTCTGTTTGTCCACTCAGTCTATTTGTCCACGCTATCTGTCCGTTTGTCCACTCAGTCTCACTGTCTGTCCACGTTGTCTGTCTGCCCACCCGCTCTGTATGTTCCTCCACGCGATCTGTCTGTTTGTTCATGTTGTTTGTCAGTCCACACCACCTGTCCGTCCAATGAGTATGTCTGTTCACTGTATTCTAACGTACAATTAACTGCTTCAACATCCTAGTTAATTGATAGCCGAAGATAGCTAATTCACCAAACATTCACAAAAAATTGAGGTTTATTTATTTGAATGTTATAATCTATTATTATATAACAATGTTATTATTATTTTCAGATATTTGTTAGAAACTTTTAAATTCTTGGATGTGACAAGAGTCGCGGTGTGGGGCTGGGGCTACGGCGGCTACGTCACGGCCATGCTGCTGGGCTCGCAGCAGGCCACGCTCAAGTGCGGCATAGCCGTGTCGCCCATCACGGACTGGCTCTACTACAGTAAGTGGTCTGTCTGCGAGCTCCACACCACTCACTCACGCAACATGGCCACGCACACGCACACGCACGCATGGCCAAGCATACGCACACGCGCGCATAAAAAACACTCAACTTAATCCTGTGCAGTAATAATTTTAGTAGAAATAAGATATTTATAAATGTACACTTCGTCGTGTTATATAATACGTTTTCAATATCAATATGAAATTACTAGATACTTTGAGGATGCGTATCTGAAACGACACGACTCTGTGATAAGTAGTGCTATGGAAACCTATGCGGACCGTCTGACTAGGACTGACGTCTTAGAACTTACCCTTGACGAAGTACAGGGATCCCGTGAGCAGTTTGCCGACCGGGAGTGAGGGCTAGAGGGGAGGGTGTCTTTGTTTTGAAGTAATAATTTCTTTAAGAGATTTATAATATTTTTCAAAAGCTCGTACTCCACAACACGTGCACCGGGAGCGCAGACGTGTGTGGAGCTGCGTTAATTGTGCTGGTCCGTATCCAGTCAATAACAATAATCTGTGTACTTATCAAACCACATCGAGTGAAATGCAAGTGCGCGCTCCACCTAAACTGAGGTGCCCCGGATCTGTTAGAAACAGGACACCTTGGCGACTGGCCAGTCCCTCGTAAGGGACCGGGCGCCTCCAATATAGGGGGACCGATCCGATCTTTACTTACGCGCCTTCACCGGCCCTGGGTGGGGTTCAGTGGTATATGGGACTCGCGGCACATGACAGTGCTGAATACCCACAAAAACCACCGCGAATGCCATCGGTGTCGCCCTTGGCCTCACCAACCCCGGTACAACAATCATCAGGGCACCTCGACGGCTAGTCTGGCCCCTTAGGTACCAACTCCTCCGCCACAGATGGGGTTGCCCAGCATTACAGGACAACCCCATCGACTTTGGGACAATGCAATCCCATCCTCGCCCCTTTGACCCGTGCGCAAAAGCTCCTGTTGCTCTCAGGTACAGAGGTACCGAGAGCGATTCCTCCTCCTGATCTTCAAGCCCCCTCTCCTTTAAAGAGGGGTGCAAATAATCAATTGGCTTCGCCTGGGTTCACCCTAGGCAGTAGCCTTAGTAAAGCCCCACCGCCACGACAAGGCTTGAACCATGGTGGGGAACCCAACCTAGACCTAGATCAGTCCCCTCCGACGTTAGAAACGTGCAATAGTGTCAGGTGTAACCTAAAACCTGGCCCCACCTAAAGAGGTGGCATAGGCTGCGCATAGCGCCTTCGTCGCATTCCTATCCGTTGTCCGCGAAGTAGGCCATACTCCATCTCCTCTCTGGCTCGCCCAGCGACCTCTTTCTGGGACATGACGTCTCTCTGAAGGCGGCCATCACTTCCCAGGACCTGCCACTATCAGGAAATAAACAGATCACGCTCGACAGTGAGAGGACCGTCCCTCCTAGCGCCACGGCCAAATCATGGCGCTGCACGTCCCGTCTAGAGCACACCACTAAGGTGTGCTAGGCCGTGTCCCCAGCACCGCCACACTCACGACTTCTCGCCTCCGTCTACCGGGGGATCCGACACAGATACGCACTGAAGCATCAATGCCCCGTGGGCACCTGTGTCATGCGGAAAGTGGGGGGTTAGGGTTTGCGGCGCATCCAACACTTTAGGAGCAGGTGTAGCGCGTTGGTCGTACTTACGCCGTACGATTACTGCGCCTGGGCCTCCCCCCGAAGTATCGTAGGGACTTCTGGCACGACTACACCAGAAGATATAATAATATTTAAAACAAAGTGGGTATTTTATATTTTTATTATAGAACACATCTAACACATAGATAACGATAAAAGACCCGTGGCATAGATGGATTTGAACCCGTGACCTCTAGAGTAGCGTGTGCGGACTGCGGGTGTGAGGGCCGTGGCCCGTTGTTACTATGGGCTGGCAGTTAGTCGACGCTCAGATTGCTAAATGTTCCAGGCATTCCCATGTATTCATTGAATACATCCTTCGACCGAAGTGATTCGTCGGTCCGACCGTCGTTAATCTCTTGCTTATATCGTGTAAACTCTTCATCACCGAGCGCGCTCAACAGCTTTTCTGTAATTTATAAAGTTATGATTTATGAGCATGAACAAATCTGAGATAAATTTAATTCGCCACGCCAAGGGAAGTTTAACACTAGTGCAATTGTCAATAAATTCAAATTATTCCCCTATTCTAATAGTGATGGAGCGATTGTTATCCACCTCTTGTTCTAGTGGTAGGGATGTTCAACCGCATTCGCGAGATCCTAGTTTGGGTCCCGGTTCGGACCAAAGTGTTATTGGGACATTTCATTTTCTAATAATAGTGCGAAATGGGGATGTCAGCGGTGTTACATCCCCGTACCTCAGAGAGCACGTTAAGCAATCGGTTCTGTGTCCGATTTCTCTCCGGTCGTGTGGGATTACCGTCCTATCGGAATAGCAGAATGAAGGAACAGGGAGTGCACTGGTGCCTGCGTACTCACTTGTGGACTATAGTATGTCCTGCATATATAGCCAGTCTCTATAGGGAGGGCCACCGTAGCCGAAATTCTTCTAGGACAACATTATTATTATTAAAGCGATAATTATATATTCCTGGTCGAGTTGTGAGTCTAAGCCACTTGCAATCAATTTTATCTACAAATGTTAGATCTATGGGAACAGGAAAACTGAACAATTTCTTAAGTTTTTCGCGGTAAGAACAGTTAAGTTAGGGGATGTGGGTCGCGTTATATGCGGTCCGCGGGTAACGACGGCAACCCGACTGGTTGATCGGATGTGTCTGGTCTCCGGAGATAAATAATTGTTATATTTGTTCATTTACCTTCGAGCTCGGCTAACGGCCTCTCGTTGCCACCATATTCAAGAGGCAGAACGTCCTTGGGTATGTGCTGGTAGACCGTCTCCATCGTCTTGTGCAGATGAATCCTACTGCCGATCTTTGGGCTTATTATCTGTTTCATCAACTTAACAAAAGCGTGAACAGTTGTAGAATCACTAATGAAGTGTATTCCAACTATTCTCATGCTGTAAGCTTCCTAAAAATAAATAAAACTGTGTGTGACGACAAAAAATATTTTTTTTAAATATCTTACGTATGCAATAGATGGTGTCGATGGTGTGCTAGAGCAAGGGAATGTGTTTGTTTGTCTCGGTTGTGCATTTAGGATGGACGGCAGGTACAGCACACAGCAGATGTCGATAGAAGATTTTTTTTCGGTCCCGAACTGATGCTGTGGAAGCGAGTAGAATCAGAAAACTGCTTCATCGGATATGTGTAAGTGCTTATCGGGCGGTGTGAATAGTTTTGAGGTCGAAAGAACGTCTGACCCCAGTGAATTAAGAGTATAAATGGAGCGTTAGAGAAAATTCCTAAAAACTGGTTTAATCCAAGGTACCCGTCTCGCCCTGCATAATTATGTACCTCTACGTCGTTGTACGAAAGTGAGAGTTGTGTGCATCAGAAAGGCGTCAAAGAAGAATTTAAGCGATTGAGAAGAGTTTATGTCAAATTATGTGGCGTATCACTCACCGGCCGCGATCGTAATGATGAAACGAAAGAGAGATTTGGATTAAAGTAGTGTAGGTGTAAACCTGAAAAATGGCATGCTCTGTTGGCTCGGATATATAGAAGGAGTGGCAAATGACAGGTTAACAAAACAGATGTACCATGCGAATGTGGCAGGATGGACATACACCAGGGAAGGACCAGGGGAGACTAACACTGACATAACTGTTAAGTAGCGACGCCCGTAGTATCCACACAGTAGTTATACGGATACGTGTGTTGCCCACCGCGGGGCCCCTCTCCTCCAATGAGAGACTCACTAACAAGTAAGTGTTTCGAACATTTTTGATTTTATACAAGTACTTACAAAACCAATTTCCAAAGTTTTGCGGAAATATGAAATATCTGCTGCCATGGCATACTCGATAGGGCTACCACCTCTCCAGTCGCCGAAGTATATGAGACCGTTACAATAATCATAAGCTTGTAGGTAGTCCGAAACCTTCAGATTAAACACCGACACTTGAAAAACGTGAAAAATTTATGTTCCAAGAAATTTAGAGCGGATACAAAAAGAAAAAATGATATAAACTAATCAAGGAGGAATGAGGTCCCTATTTTTAATTAAAAAGATCCTGAAAATGCGGAAGTACCGTCATTTTCAATTAAAAATAAAAAAAAATGGATTATTCAAAACAGTTAAGTGAGAAAAGTTCAACTCACTTGTCATAGATCAGACCTCTGCAAATTGGTGAATAATAGTTTAATGCCATAAAATACGGAACAGAGTTTAGTTTAAAATCTACAGAATCGATTATGATGAAATTTTCTTTAGATGAAAACATGTAAATATATAGCAATTCCGATAATATTACACACATACGTATCGAATGAATAACCTCCTTTTATTGAAGTTGGTCAAAAAGATTAACACTTCTAAGAGTAGAGATTAAAATAATTTATTCTACGTATATATAATATACGTTCAGTTTGTGACACTTCAGCGGCTCACTGGGAGCTCTGGTGACGGACGGATAGTTGGGGCAGGCGTCGCAGTCACCGGGAGCGTCGGGCTGCTCGCCTGCTACTGCGCAGCTTGCCATAGTCTTCTCCGTCCGTTTTGCAGAATGATATCTGCACAGTTGTTATGAGATCATTTCGGCACATTTGTTAAATTTTCTGCTTCTCTGTCATACCTCACATTTTACTAAGGAATAGATAACAATGCCTCATTCGAATCACTATTTCCTCCAGCCTCTTTTGATATACTCTGACTACACACTGTCGCCTCCTTTAAGCTACCCCAACTGTCAATGTGCCTCTTGTGGGGCATCCTGTCACTCAATTTGATATCCCCGCACATCGCGCATATTGAATGCCATGGTCTCGTACATTTGTTCTATCCCACGAACACTTCCGCGTGCTACATAAGTATAGTGACGCATTTTATTCATATACGTTCAATCGTATCTGGTGCATGCACCAGAGAATATTCGTGCATGTGACGATTAGGGGCGATAAATAATAATTAATAAAATGTATACCGTGCGTTCATTGTATGTAGTTTGTAGCCAAAGTAAATTATCTTATGTGAAGCCCTCAGTGCGGCCGATAGCGTTATTCTACCGAGACACTTGTTAGCGGCTGGACTCCACCCAGGTCTAGTCGCCGCGCGAGCCGCCTGCTGCCTGCGCACTGCGCATCGTGGATGGATATGTTATATGATGCGCACCGTGCGGGCTTGTGCTGTGTGGCACAAGCGCCTGACGCCCACTTACGTAGATATAACAATGTAGCTGCTGTTTGATGTTCTCCGCGGTATACGTGTCGCCTCTGTCCTGTGCTGTCGGACGAATCGTTAACATGTGGACTCGACAGTAATCTGGTGTCATTTTTGGTAATAAATAATTTGCGCTAAAAGTAAAGTAACGTTTTAGAAATTGTTCCATTCACCAGCTAAAGCTGTTTGTTACAGCAAATTTTATAATTATATATACATGATACCGGCGTAAAGATTTTTTCCCAAGTTTAAACGCAGGCTCTCTGCACCTAACTCGGTTTCAATTCATCCTATACTCATATTTGCTATCTTCCTATCGATGCTGAAGTGCCTGCATAGCTAAGACAGAAAACTGAACCTACAGACCTAAGATATGTTTAATTTGAATTGTCCTTTGGCGACAAATGGAGTCGCCAAAAATATATATCACGGTGTTTTCCTTTAATAAATAAGAATATGAAATACAACATAAACACGTGTGCTACGGCTCGACTCACCAGACGACATCTCGTCTCATCTCATTTACAATGTTCACATTCTTGAAGAAGTCTGGCACTAATGTCCTCAGTGTGCACAACTTGTCCAATTTTCTTTTGCTCTTTTCTATAGAACCTTTATTGTGAATTATAATTCTTTCTAAGTATTCCCGAGCTGGAAATAAAATTTAAATTATCGCTAAGAGTGTCATAATCAGTCATAATCATCATCAGCCGGACGACATCCACTGCTGGGCCTCGACCATAGAGCGCCATAGGTCACGGTCTCGATCGATCATATTGTATATTTATTATGATTTAGTTATTAACACAGTGCCAAGTATTGACGCGAATATGAAAAATCTATAAAAGAATAATCCTCCCGAAATTGGCGAAATATAAAATGAGCTATGGCGATGGCCGGTGATCCGACAGTCCGTCGTGAAGAACTTCAAATCGTTCAATTCATAAGTGAGGCTTCTCTTTGGCAGTCCGTTAAGAGTGACCTAGATGTTTTTGAGAAAACACTTACGGAACGTTTTCTTTACGAAATGTTTCTGTTTTTTCAACCATTCCTCAAGAATGTCGAGCGCGTCCAGCATCCGGCGCTGGTCGTAGTGGTGCAAGCTCCGCACGCGCTGCAGGGCCCCGGCGCGGTACTGCAGCAAAGGGTTCTCCGGGAGCACGTCCATCGCTAACCGTTCACTCGCCACAATGAAGGCGCCTGGTGTTGTGCGTCGGCTTTTATGTTAGAGGTTGCATACTTAAGTAGGATTGTGTAGTTAAGTGGTTGACGCGCGTTTATACGCTGCTTTGGTACACTCTCTGCACGCGACTCTCTTTAATGTTGGACGTCTAAAGAATAAGTGTCCGCGCCTAGTTACGTAGACGTTTAAAAAATATAATGGTGAAACGGATGGACACGATCGTGGTGGTACCTCATCCTTACGTAGCATCGGCGTGAATTTCCAGCTATGCTGTCGCGTTTAGTGCGGTTTTTATGCCCGTTGGATAGGAGGAGGAAAGGAGAACGCATCTGCATGAGAATAATTATACGGTTGTCTGTGGGCGGCGGTATTCATTAAAAACTTTGATTTCCATTTTACCCTATATCTATTATAAAAAACAAAACATCTGCAAGCTGTATAAACTCTATGCAGATATTTATGGGTGTCGGTAGGTACGTAAAGGCTCCAACTGCTCTTTAAATTATGACTTGTCGTTAGCACTGCCGCCATATTTTTAAAAGAGACCACCAAAAATATAATTGGTGACAAGCAACACGACAGCATTTATAGCTGCGGGGGACAATTTAGAGCTTTTAGTGAAGCAGTCCCCACGTCTTTGTACTCTTGAACCTTAAACTGAGCAGCATCTCTAGTAACTTGGGTGGCCCCCGTCGAGTTGGGCCAGACGTGTTTTCTCAAAGTAGGCATTTTTACTATAGACGATTTTCAGGTAAAACTTCATTTTCCAATTCATGTTATAATTATCAATGTTATAAATATATGTATACATAGACAGACACATCATGACTCGTAGTCAACAAGTTCTGATTATGTAATTCTAACTGGTTTCGCAATATCCATACAACAGGCAACAGGAAAATTAAAAAAGAAGTTTTTTTTTTAATTACATAATAAATAATACTTACGAATTAATTCATTTGAAATAATTATATTATTCAGGTAAAAATGCACCTTGTTAAAAATAAATTCTTAACATTTTCTGTTAAAGACATTAAGTTTTAATTGGCATAGACAATATTTCTTAATATACCTCGGCGTGAAACTTATGTCTATGAATTATATGAATTAAGTACCAATATTTAATTCGATATTTTTCAAAGTAGTTCGCGATTATACTATTGACAATAGAATAAAGTTTTCCGATGGCCTCAAATTATTAAATATATACGCACATAAATTGAGTACAATCTGAATAAAGGCTACCATAATTTTTCGACTTACGTTAACATACGTTACGACTTATGTCTTCCGTTAATAATAATAAAATATTTTACTAATATTCGCCCAAAATGGATAACTGAAAATATGCAGCAAAAGGAAAAGAGAACTGATCTGAAAGCTCGGGAAAACTCCTATCGATGTGAATAAAAGTAACTTTCATTTGTGAATAAATGCGAAATATTGTGAATGAGTCTGGAGAGTCTGGAGAGTCTGGAGTCTGGTGATCACGATCAACTTGCGAATAGACTTTGATCGGCACTCGCAGCCAGACACATTTCAGATGACCTTACATTTGTTTATTGTAAGCACTTCCACATCATATCCCCCGACACATAACTGTTGTAGGGAAATACTGGCGTTGTACTGCAGCAGCGAGCTGCTCGTGCGAGACACAAGCTACTCTCTCACACATCAGAGATGCTTCATGTCCGAGGTCTTCATAGCTGAAGGTTCGGCTCGGCGGCGTCTCTGTAGCTGTAGCCACAGGCTGCCTCCACCCTGTCCGCTATTCGGCTTTTGTCATTGGAATGGTTATCGTGATTGCCAGGAGTGACGACACCTAATCAGTCCATCGGCTAGGTGATGTTCCATGAGGTCCTTTAACTGCCACTTTCCCGACCAGTACAAGTATTCCCTATACATTTCAAATGTTATGTATGTGCATAAGAATATTAGTGATTTTAATATGAAAAGTTATAATCGTAGTGGAAACACCAGAAGCAGGCGCAAACCAGATATACCAACAGTACGAATATGGGAATAAATTCGGAAGTTTGTGTCATATTATTTAACATTTTCAGTGATATATTTATAATTTCGGAAGTTTGTGTCATATTATATAACATTTTCAGTGATATATTTATAATTTCGGAGGTTTGTGTCATATTATATAACATTTTCAGTGATATATTTATAATTTCGGAAGTTTGTGTCATATTATATAACATTTTCAGTGATATATTTATAATTTCGGTAGTTTGTGTCATATTATATAACATTTTCTGTGATATATTTATAATTTCGGAAGTTTGTGTCATATTGTATAACATCTTCAGTGATATATTTATAATTTCGCCATTTTCGGATTTACTCCTTTATTTGTACTATAGGGGTCTGTTATTATAGCGCAACCGCAGGTTGTAGGTATACACTTTAGCGCGACCCCATTTCAATTACGTATAGGATTTGATTGTAATGACTTAGGAGTACGGTGTAGACCTTATTTGTATTTAATGTAAAATTCAGCTTGATCCTTCCACGCGTACCCGAGAAAAAGTTCTTGACAGACGTACAAACCGACAAAGACATGACTCTATAAAGATTTCGTTGATGCCTTTTGAGGTACGGAACCCAAAAAAATAGTAGATCGACGTCATCACCATATAACTACAACCTCTACTATAAACAGACAATCAAAAGTAAAAAATTACATCTCATAAATATTAATGTTATTTCCAGTATAAAATATTTATATTTTTATATAATTGGGATGGAAGTCCGACCTCAGGTATTATTTAATGTTTTAACTAAAAACATACGAAAAGTCTGGTACACTTCCCACATGTTTTATTGTATTTATGTAGTGCCTGCGTGACTGGCGGCGTTGAACATCTCCAAGTATCTCACTACAAACTAATTCGTTGCTTAGCTAATACACTACGTCTGTATTAGCTAATGCACAAGTTTCCTGTCTCCAGTGGCCAGGCTAAATGTAGTATGTAGCCATTGTTTGTACTTTAGCAGTGACTCGCCGCGGCTTCGACCGTGAATAAAACTATACACTAAAACCTTCCTTGGAAAACGTTCTATCTATTGGTGAAAACAACACGAGCAGCCGTTCAGTAGATTTAGAGAAAAACGATGACATACAGACAGACAGTTTTTGGGGATTTTTATAATATGTATAGATTGGTGAAATTGATTTTGTTGGAGCGCCATACACGTCGCGCAGTTTATACGTAACGTTCGTCAATAATGGAGCGCTTGCGCACCCGTGCGGCCAACTCGGCAGGAGATCTTGTGCACGATCGACCGAGCAACAACAGGCCTCGGCTGCGTGTGATGCCTTACGTACCACTGCTCTAACGGCATAAGGGGCTGACCGGCAGTTACACAGTATATACAGATGCGGAGCCAGTCTCTGGGGTTACAGGTGCATTGGCTGTCTGGTGTGGCCGCACGAAACATGACTGCACAGCTGTCTTCGTGGTCCTTCGTGACTAAGTGGTGCCACCTGATTCAGCTGCAATACAACAGTGGCACTACCATATAACGTGCAAATTTGTTTCATAATCAAAATTCAACTTAAATTTATGGTTTTTTTATCTCAGTTTATTTAAATGATACATAAATAATGTTAAACGTAATGATGTCTGAAGTCTGCGCGAATGTTACTCATTACAGTAAGACTACTTTTACGGATATTACAATAAACCTACTTTTACGGATTTTATCGCGGTTTATTAAATTATTTAAGTAGCCCGACGTTTTGGAAGCTTTACAGCAACCATGGTCACGGGTGGACTGAGATGACAGATGTCCTGCTGTACCAAGTTTTTAAAAGTAGCCGAAGAATTATAATTTTAGTTGTTCGGATTAACGCAAACAGTACTTATTACATCTCGCTGTCTTGAGGTGTTGTTTACTTTTTGATTTGATTATGTTCACTACCTCACCTTTTTTTTTGCAGCGCGTTTGTCAAAGGGATTTAAATTGATGAGGAACAAAATTGATTCGCTTTTCATACAGAGCCAGTTGTCCTCGCCTAAGTTTGCCAAATTGGTATCAGTTGTCCTCGCCCAAGTTCCCGTGGAGAGCATCTTACGCTGCTTATGCCCATTGTAATAAAAAATATGTAGGAAACACGTTTCTGTACAGGTCACGTCGCCAATTTAACAAATTTTGTAAAATTTTGAAGTAATGTAAAGCATCTAAATATTTTATTTTGCTTATTACCCCAATCACTTAATTGTAACATGACTTAATTCTTTCTTGTTTCTTTCATTTTTGTTACTTTCGTTTAGTATGTATTCATGTGTTTAATAATTATGGGTGGAAACTTTGTAGGTTACTGTATCACAATTTCTTTTATTTTAAGCAATTTTGTACAATTACGATTTACAATAAAACGGATTCTATCGCGATTTATTTAATTATTTAACCAGCCCGACGTTTCAGCAGCTTTATATCAACCATGGTCGCGGGTGGACTGAAACGAATATATACAAATACTTTTCAACCTGACCATCACACAAAATTGTTTAAAATAAAAAAATTATGATACATTAACCTACAAAGTTTCCGCCAATAATTATTACAATGAGTAACATTCGCGCAAACTTTAGACATCAACAAATTCGATTTGTTCTCTAATTAACAAAAATAAAACAAGGTTCATCAAACGTGCTCATTGCTATCGACCCCCGATATGATTGGAGTCGGATGGGACACTGGGCTGACCTTCACGCCTAGAAGCTGCTGTTGATGTTACTTACGTACGAGTGGCCTACTACCGTTTGATATTATAGGACATTCGACGCTTCAAACATGTTCGTGAATATAGGCAAGATAAAAAGATAAAAATATATATATATATATATTATTTATTTACTGGTTGAAGTATGAAGTTTACTTGTTAAATAATAACGGTACGCCGCTAAAAGTGTCGCAGTGAGTGCGTTATATCTGATCTGCCCGTTGCCGTTACTTCGTCGTTATTCATAGAAGAGGGTGAGCCAAACTTAGACGACGGCTTGTGTTTTATATAGCTCCAGAAGCTCGAGGCCCTTTCCACGCTACGTTAAACAGTATTGATGTCATTTCTGTGGCATGTGTTCTACTATTTGCCGCATCTTTTACGGAGTACTCCAAATTTCAATTTATCACGGAGGCTATCGAGTTTCCGCACATTACCTGTTAATTTGTGCACCGCATGTTCCGACACACGGCGTGTAGGAACATCGAACGATCATAGTCATGTTGAAAAATATTTCTATATATTCGTTACGATACCTTGTTATACTTTGTTAACAAATAGGAATCAGTTGGCTGTAATCATCGTACAGTTTGTGGTACGCGTAGTGGCTGCGCTGTTGCGCCGACCTGTGTAATTACTTCAACATTTTCAGGCTTGAACTTCGGAAGGCCGTACATTTTTTTATAAGGATGTAGGAGACTTTTCACTCTTATGTGGGTTCTTGAACCACTCAATGTGTAGTTGATAGGTGTGTTTAATACCTATAACATAAAAATAACTTTCCTTTTTAAATTAATTGTCTTATTTTGTTAAACAAGCTACAGGCAAGAAGTCATTACTGGCCACTCCAAACGTCAAATAAATTGTCTAGTTTTATTAAACAAGCTACAGGCAAGAAGTCATTACTGGCTACTCCAAACGTCGAATAAACCTGTCATTGCTACCAATAGCCAAATGGCTATAAAACTGGTGCTAAGTGCACGTTTTTGTACATTTAATCAATTTTTTTAAATGGAATGTCCGTTTTAGAAGACATGTATTGGCAAAATAAAAATAATTACAACTAAACTTTAAGTACGAAGAACAACAAGCACTGGAAATACAACATAAATACATACACATACATAGAAAAACAAATAATTCATAACATTTGTGTACAAATGTTACGAAGACTTTAAAATGAAAGTAACACCGGTGTGGTGATAGTCGCACGTGTACAGCTGCTGAGGCGTCGCCTGGGGATGTCTCAACAGTTGGCGAGACTAAAAAGGGGCCACACTGGTAGGAAGCTCTTCGGCCCCTGCTGCCTCAGACTGATTTATCAGACCCCAAATTAATCAAAAGAATGAAATTTCAGAAACTTGTGAACGTGTACGGTCTGTGTAGATGCTGCCTTCACGGAGCGTATACTGGGGCAGCCATCGGTGAACTATAAGGGCTACGTGGAGGCGGACGCGTCGCAGCGCGCGCACCACGTGCCGGCGCACGCGCTGTACCTCGTGCACGGGCTGGCCGACCTCAGCGCGCCCTACCCGCACGCCCTGCAGCTGGCGCGCGCGCTCACGGACGCCGGCGTGCTCTTCCGCTACCAGGTGATAGCCAGCTACCAGGTACTAAGGGACTCAACCTCCCGAATCAAAAGCAGAAAAATCGTCCCTTCCCCCATTCAAAATTCTCCTGTCCTTGAAGTGTCAAGCTTAGGAGCGCCCAAGTGCACATATACTCGTATAATATTTAACATAACAGCCGCGGACTTTGGTTTGTCCTCCTTAAACGCCGCCCTGCCTCCTCCGTGCATTCGTCACATACATGTGTAAGAGGAAGAGGTAAGGAGCTTTTTTGCTTTAATTGGGGAAACTATATTACTATTTGTAATATGAATTGAAAGTTAAAGAATTTCATTATTGCATTACTAAGCCATTTATCTTACTTATTAAACATAAAATGTAATCTAACAAGCTAAAATATATTATAGAAAATATGAAAATCAATCATACGAAATGAATTTATCACGTAGTACAATAATATTGTTTATAATAAATAAAAGTTACATGCTTAAAGATGTACCCAGTAATAGAGCTGGTGTGGTACCGCCTACTGGTAGTAAGAGAGTTTATCTAACGACAAACTGAAAAAGATTAAGCAATGTTTTATAACCTTGTACTGAATAAATAAATTTTATTTATTTATTCAGTACAAGGTTATATATACAACTGTTTACTTGAAGAACTGGAGGTGGAACTGTAATGAGAGTGCCGAGGGACTGCGTTCTCTTTGAGCTACGTCCATTGTCATCCGAACTGTGCACCACCATTACGAACAAATTCCGTTGTGTGTGGTTTTATATCGTCAACAGTGGCGAAGTCATGGATACCAAGGCTTACGATTAAAATAGTACACATTTACTCTTTTGCAGGCCTACGCCGATGAGGGCCACGACTTGAAAGGTGTCATCGAGCATGTATATCTGTCCATGGAGGATTTTCTCCGAGAGTGCCTGTCACTGGATCCCGAGGACACAAAGCTTCCGCCGCCTGATAGATAAGAGAACATTCAACAGACGTCAAACAGACGGCTCTGTACAACAATGTGTTTGTTCGATATTTGCATATAAGTTCTAGTTAAATTCCTTGTAAATATGTAAATGGAATCGCGCTTCAAGTGTGTTCTTCTCGCCCATCTCGGTAATCCTTCTGTCGACCGCTAGGGAGCCACCGACGTGACGTAAGAACGGGCAATGTATATTGTGTGGAGTTTTTAGACATTAATTAATTTAACGGGTACACCTAGAACTATTAAGTAACATACGAAATCGGACTGGAAATACATTCCAAATCTCCCCTACGAGTCCACTAGCACTGCTTGAAACCCTTCGCCTTAACTATATTACTGTCTTTTACTATTTCATAAGACTAGATAGAGATTTGAATCTTTAACAAAACATAACATAATTATACATTTCATTATACACAATGTTGTTACTGGTTCTCTATACTATGCACGTCGCTCTGTTAAATGTCGTGTTATCGTGTACTTCGTGCCGTTAAGAGCTTTACCCTCTAGGTTGTACTAATCCCTTTTCGATCTTCTTTGTATATCTTCTCTAGAATTAACTGATATCTTGTATCACTCTACTGGAACTTGAATTGCAGCAAAAAAGTAATAATAAATAAAGGAGCTTATGGTTTAGGGAATCTAACTAGGCTTTAACAAAATATAGAATTTTGTTTAAAAATAATTTACAGATTTCATATATGTTTTATAAAAATGTAGCGCTGTTGTATACCTCATGAGAAGTGATTGTCGTGTATTGATTAGTGTGTAGAAGTCGGATATATTTGTAGCCAATAAGTCAATTTGCCCGTAAGAAGGAGACTCGACAGATTTCGACATCCGCATTCCTCTGGTATCGTGCGCCGCAAAGTGATCCCAAACACCGGCTTTAGCAGTTACGAAGTTGTACGTAGATCCGGCGGGCAGAGGCCGACAGTCGCGTTGTGTAATACGAATAGACAAGAAGTGACCTTGACCATAGCTGTCCTCGATCGCTTTTGTTCCATCGACTCATTATCGCGCCTTCAGTCAATTGCCTGAGCGTGTAGCGTTAATCATTTGTTATATCATTACTAATACGAAGTCGACATGACTATCTGAGTCATGTCGACTTCGTTGCACCAGGCTGGATGTAACGTTTATATCCACGATACTCCAGAGCTTGAGCCTCTTCGGTTGGATTTGATTTGTTAGCAGCGAATTTGTATTGGAAAGAGAAGCGTTTCGAGTCAAACAAACAGAGACTGCACGGACAACTTCACCGCCTCTGAGGCCGCAGTTTTCATTACTACATCGAATTTCATCTCGATTTGAAAGTCTTTCCTATAAATTTTACGAGTACCATCCTCGAATGCAACGCAGAGCAGACTTTTGAACATATTACTTAACTTGCTTCCTCTACAAGTCACTTATACGTTTCAAAGAAAAGCGAGGGGCATGCAAAGAAAATTCACGATTACACTCAAGTAAAAAAGCCTCTAATTATTGGTTTAACGCTTAGACATTGAACATGATATCATATGCATACTCGCAGGTTGTTATATTATACAATGTTAAGAAGTAGGCGGGTGCGCATTACATATTTATACGAATAGTAACTATCTTTACCTAGGTCCAATTACTGAATTGCCGACTACAACATAGATCAAACTGTTACGATTCTAACATTTTATGATGGCTGTAGTTTTGTAGAGATCCGTCTTAAAAATGTTTAACGGCAACATCATGAAATAGTTTATAAAATACGACGGAACATAGAACGAAAATGTTAATTTTCGTTTTATATTCGAAATAAACGCCTGTAGCAATTGAATCGACGATCATTATGTGAGATAGGGCCACCTCACTGAACGAGCTGTACTGCGTAGTGCGGAATGCAGCCGGAGGTACCCGGGCAGGTGGCCGAGGCCACGGTTGCTGTAATGTTCAAGTGGGGTCGACATCGTTAGGTAATTTGTTGTTGTTGTGTAGATATAAATGTTGCCGACATTTGCTAAGTGTTATCAGATACCTGCGTGAACGCATATCGCACATTCCATGTTTTGAAAGACTGCCAATTTGGTCTAAATTTTACAATTAACTACGATATGTCGATGATATTATTTCCAATCGCCGTTATGGTCTTAAGGATGCTGTGATTCTTCTATTGCGTAATTTTAATATAATAAAATATATCTCCATCTGATATACGTAGGGCCTAGTCGAATCGAGTTCGTTGGACTTATTCGAGAGTATGTGGTAAATTAATTTTAAGTATTTTTAAACTTTTCAATGAGTTATCGCTTAGTTCTCCAAAATTATAATCCACAGACAATATTGTACGGGCTACGGGTAACTATATTAAACTTTACTGTAACTTTATACAGTCAAATAAGTTTTTAAAATGTCTGACTCCGGGTGCTCACATCATATATCAGTGGGTATCACACATTCAATCGATTTCAGTTGTCTGCTTCAAAAACCCTATCAAAATACTGGAATAAATAAATAAAATGTATGTACAGTTTCCACAAATGTTTTTAATTTAAATTTATATGTACG
This sequence comes from Eumaeus atala, assembly GCA_017140195.1. Taxonomy (NCBI): domain Eukaryota; kingdom Metazoa; phylum Arthropoda; class Insecta; order Lepidoptera; family Lycaenidae; genus Eumaeus; species Eumaeus atala. Next base: position 145,053 of record JAFELO010000129.1, read on the forward strand.
ACCGTTTTCGGCTCATCATCATAAGGCAAACTAAAATCCAGTATTCAGTATTCAGTATTCAGTATTCAGTATTCAGTATTCAGTATTCAGTATGAGATAAATCGAAACCGCTCGTAAACGTAAATTTAAATTCAAGAAGTGGAATAGAATATAAATTATATTTCAAATATTCATGTAAACATTATAATATAGCGTTAACATGAATTCCTGTCAAGTTATAAAAATACGTTCGATCAGCATGTTCTGAAAATAATGCAATAAAGTTTGCCATGTAAAATTAAAAGGAGTAAAATAAATTAAGCATTACACTGTACCCTTATGTACCCTGGAAAATAGGAAAATGGAAACAGAAATACTAACTGTTAAAATTATAGTGGGAACTTCTTGTAGATCAATAGCTGCTAAAACCAGGCACCCACAAGTATGCAGTAAACAGGTACATTTGTTGTTTTATAAAATAACACCGAAGTACAACATCTGACTTCATTCAAATGCAGCAATGTTACAAGCATAACAAACAGTTGCGGTCCCGACGAGGACACCACTACAATTGTTAGTAAAATAAATACAAATTTACATGCACATTGAGGCATTCATTTGACAAATAACACCAATTCGTGTAGATAATGTAATTACGTAGTAAATTTAATGACGCTCGCTGTACGCTGGTCCATAGAATGATGACGATTCGGTTCTGCTTGTGTTCAACTTTTATTTCCTTAGGGCTCCCCTTTAGTCTTCCAACGTAGCGAAAGCCTCCACTTCAGGTCACCCTCGGGGCAGCGGTAGGAACTTTGTGATGACGTCGTCAATTATGTCCTATATCTTATATTTCTGCTCCATAATTAACTTTTAAATTATTACTTTATTTCAATTTGAAATCTATGGATGCTGCAGACGTGACTCTGTAGTTCCCTATTCCCAGCAACTGCCTACTGTTGGACTGCACTCGAACGAATAACATATAGCTACTAATATTCGGTTTCCCACGGCCTGGATCTTTAACTGCTGAAAAATCTAAAATAAACTTACACACCCTGTATTAAAAATACCTATGCCTGATAAATTTTCTATTAATTCGATGTGTTATGTTAGAACTGATGTACATTTAATGTGCACAGGTGGCACAACGAGAAGTGATCCTTCACGCATGACCGAGCACGAAATATGTGCGAGATCTGATTTATTACTTAAGTGCCTTGAAAGAATTAAGAAAGGGCCTCACTAAGATGAATCCAAAGGAGTGTAGACGAGGCTAGGCCACTGGAGTCTGTTGTAGTTTGCGTCGGAGTGTCCGATATAAGGTTCGAGTGCAGCTAACAGCGCACCCTAGTTCCGCCATCGCGACTTCGTGTCGCGGAACAGCGCGGTGTTGAGTACAACACACATCTGCAAGTTTTGGCCAGAGGCAGCTCCTGCTGCACTGGACAGTCCTCGGGAAGGTGGAGCAGGACGACACATCTGCGCAGCCGCTACGTGTGTGGGCCCCAGCGGTGGGCAGCAGGCTCCGACTGTTCCTTGGTCTCCTCACTCGTGTGCAGGTACTCGTTCAAGAGCAGGAGCTGCCATTTGTATCCACTGTGCGGCTCCCACCCCCAGACGGCTGCAGTTATATTCTACGTTATTGTTAATCAGTGTTATAAATCTTATCGTCTCGATTAAGAGTTACAGTGTTGTATAGATTAATATATTTCATTTGTAAATTCTCAAACTATTCTGTTATTAATGTAAATTTTTCTTTAAATAAATAAAGTTTTCATAATCGTTTGTGGAAATATTTTTATTTACTTGCACCCCGAATAGTTTATGCGAAGATGTTGATTATAACATTTCCAGGCAAAGAAACTACGGGCCGCGCTGCCTCTGTCTGCGGTGTTATTATTTTACAACACAATGTTTGTCTCCAGCGGGCGGGCGCGCGGCAGCAGGTGTTAGAGAAGAACTACAGTAACAGGCGTTACAAGAACGGAATATAAACATTTCTATTTATAAACTAAGTCAGAGGTTGGAGGCAGGAAAGAAGAAAATAAAATAGAGAGTTTACTTATTATTCTGTACTCGATCTGTTCCTCTGATCTCGCTAGGTTGGTTTACATTCAGACACGGAGGAGTCGACACGGTGAGCACGATGCAGAGTATGTCTACTAACAATTGTAGTGGTTTGAACCTAATATTCTGTATTCCTTGTTCCACTTTTCAGCGCTCCTGAAGTACTTTTCCAGCATCTCCCTCTTGTATAGCGTGGAGCTGCTGCTGCAGACCACGTCACAGGTGGTGGCGCTGAGCGAGCCGCCCGAGGTGCAGTTCAGGGCCGATAGGTTCCGCAGCAGCTCGTAGTGCGAGAAGTCCGTGGACATCGCAGACATGACGTGACTGGAAACAGTCCGGGGATGCCTGGGGCTGTCCTCGGATAGACTTCTGCCGACTCGGCACGCTGTCGCTCCATCTGCTGCGACTGGTTTAGTCACCAGTTTCCTTTTCTTCCCTCGACCAGTCACGCCGCCCGCGGCTGCGGTATCGTCTGTAACGGGCGTTTCCATTTTGCCTGTCCCCACTTTTGACTTCTTCGGTCCTTGACTTGAATGTAATTTTATGTTATTGATATTTTTTTTATCGTTTACTTCGCTCATTTTACGTACTTCATGTACTTTTTTTATTTACACAATTGGCTTTTACATGAATGATGACAAATACTTGACAATTTTATGGCAAGGCATAGATGATACAAATTTACTTTAGTAAATAAAATGAGCTTAGAAGCTTATGAGTTTCATTATTGTAATAGACGCCACCTTTGAAGATCCTTCAGAACTATCCATACAAAACGTTGCCGACAAAATGTTTAACAGTACACAAAACACTATCCTACAGTTTCACTATCTTCTCATAGATGGCTATCATTTTAGTGTACTTGATTGGCGTATAGAGGGCGCTAGCATGTCATAAAAATGTTATTTTAAATCCTGTAAGTGTAACACCGTCGCCGGCAAAAAAAATATTCTTTTTTAAATTTTATTTATTACATTAAAATCAATATATCATATTCAACAAAAATTAAATGACAAAGAACTTCAGAAACAGAAATGAATTATATAATTAGTTAATGAATGTAATATTTAATGTTCGCAATGTGCCGCTAGTCTATTGGCGGGTCAATGCGGACTGATATTTCATTAGGTGGAGTGTGAAAGCAAAAAAATATGGAGAGTATGGAAAGTGTACGTTAAAAGTATTCAATGGTGTTCCATTAAATTGTTACAGCTGTTATACATTTACTCCACCAAATTTCGATCCATTCCGCTCTTTCAATGCTGGATTGCGAACTGTTCTCTTGCCTTTTTTAGTGTAATAACTTTGGGTAATCGATCCCTGCATATATATGTTGGTACTGTTCTAAATGTATGTATATAACTTGCAACTTCCTTCCGCCTTCCCGTCCACGCGCAGAATGATCGCTATGTGCCATGGCTAGCCCACGAAGTCGGCCTGTATGAGTTGGGAGGGCAGATAGAAGTCGCAGAGTGCCGCGCCCGTGGCCGCCACGGCCTCGACCTCCGCCTTAAGTCCGCTCTGCGACATCTCCGCGAGATCTGCGAGGATACCGGAGCCTATGTTGAGGAAACACGTCGTTAATCATTGTTCCATTGCAGACAAATTGCGTGCGCGAGCTGAGCTGGTCCCGCGAGCCCACTTGAGATGGGCGACGGGCGATTGGCGCGGCGTACCTGACTGCTACGTTGAGGCCCTCCCACTGTTAGCACGTCCATTTACTTAGTATACTTTTTTGTTGTTGTAGGGAAACTCATTTACGCGCCTTCACTGTCCCTAGGAGGGGTGCAGTGGTGTGTGGGGCTCGCGGCACGTTCGAGTGCCGGTGAACAAAAACCACCGCGGGTGCCATCAGTGCCACCTTTGGTGAGGTGCCCCGGAACAACAACTGATCAGGGCACCTCGACGGCTAGTCAGCCCCCTAGGGAACCGACTTAACCTCCACAGATGGGTTTGTCCCGCACGATAGGATAAGTAACTTCACCAAATTTGTGACAGCGTAATGGAGTGAGGTTTCAATCTTCGCCCCTTCCCCGAGCGCAAAAGCGCCTCCTCTTGTTTGCTCTTCCGTCCCTCCTTCTTATAAGAGGGGTGCAAAGAGCGATCTCCTACCAGCTCTTCAGCCCTCTCCTCTTATAAGAGGGATGCAAGGAGCTCCCACGTCGGTTCCATTGGGTTCGCCTGGGTTCACCCCAGGCTACTGAGCCCCCACGCCACGACAAGGCTGGAACCATGGTGGGGTAGTTATTATATCTAGTTAACCAAGTATTACCTACCTGTGCGCGAGGTGAGGTAGGGCCTGGCGCGGAGTGCGGCAATCTTGCGGCGGTCGCGCGCGCTGAGCGCCAGCCGCGCGCCGCCAGCGGCCAGTGTGGCCACGTGCCGGGGCCGAGCGCCCAGCAGGCGCAGGCTACTGCATGACAGCGTGGCGGACAGGTGCGACAGGCTCTGTGAGCCCGAGCAACGATCACGAGGTGCACATCGGCGTATATCACCAGCTACTCATAGGCTGCACGAAACGCGACAGTATTGCTGTCACTGTAAGGCCGTATCGTGTGAGCGAGAGGCACCTCCCCGCTCGTGCCGACCCTATTCCGCTGCAATGCAGTTAAAGTAGATAAGTATATTAGCTTTGAAATTGGGTATTCCGAAAGACAAAAAGAAATATTTGGCCGCTATCACAACATCGATTTGTGTGTAGAAACTTACTAATTTAATAACAGGTAGTGCCTAGTGCAGCCGAACTGAGCCGGCACGACCGGGGAGGTACCTTTCGCTCACATGACACCGCCGTATAGTGACAGCAATACTGTCGCGTTTCGTGCGGTTCGTGAATAGCCGATGGCCCGTTGGAGGTGAGGAAGCAAGGCGGGCAACGCATTTGGTTGCCAATAAAAATGCGGAAATTCGGATGTCTGTGGGTGTGGTAGTGTCTGTGTGGTAGTCGTCAGAAGGCTTCGAGTTCACGTTTATCCTCCTTTTTTATCTTTTTTTAAGGGTGTTTTTATGCCACAACGACATGACAGCTCCGCCGTAGCTTTTTTATTAGCATTACATATCCGCCGTAGCATTACATGGAGGCGTTGGTCCCGTGTCTTAGTGTGTTTTGTTATATTGTGTAAGGACCAAAATTACGGCTATGATCAGTTTATATAATATTTTTGGTTGCATCTGATGTTGGTTTAGTAAGTATACTTTGGATCAGCCCTAAATCAAAGAGATTTAACTTAAATTGTTTCATCAGTGATTCCCGTTCATCTTTATTCCTGACACATTCCATCAGCAAATGGTGCACATCTTCAGGTTTGTTACACGGCAGACAGTTAGGAAAATCTGCTTTCTTTCTGCTTCACTAAAATATAACTTTTTAAATGTCGGTACCAGCTCCCAATAGTCCGATAAACGGGTAATTCTTTCCAAGCCTGGTTGCCTGCCTCTTTCCCTTTTATACCAATATGTGACGGAACCCATCGCAATTCAAGATCTGTACCCCGTTTATTCATGGTGATAAAATCTCTTCATATATCATAGGCAATAGATGCACCTCTGCAGCCAGAGGCGCATCGAGCCACATGTTGCAAGATACTCTTACCGTCGGAAAATATAGCTATTCTATTGAAATTGTGATAAATACTGTAAGATAAAGCCTGATGTATTGCAATGAGTTCCAAAGACATTATTGTAGCCTCACAATTAAGGTTAAATTTGGCTCTCTGCTGTAGGGTTTGGTCATACAATCCCGCACCAAGTCCAAAGCTACCTTTGGACCCGTCTGTAGAAATTCGGTGCCAACCATCAATTTTTCATTGAACTCCGCAACAACACTACTAACTAGTAAATTCGCATTATAACTAGTTTTAGAATGTTCACAAACACTATCCAGGTTTATATTGATATATTTTTCAATTTCTATACCCGAAATCCAAATGTCTAGGTTGAACACATTTAAAATTTGAAATGAATTGATATTATATCTGCTCACGTCGTTATAAGTTTTAATAAGTAGAGGTTTTCTTTTGGTTTCCCAGTGTCTTAAATTGATCAAAGCACTTAAATCTGCATTAAGATTGATAGTCTCATCATCTACCCAAGAAGTTAATTTCAGATTATATTTATATGCCAGATATTGCCTCCTTAAATAGAACGGCAGTTTGTCCTCCTTATACTATAAAAAAATTACCTCAGGAAAAAAAATGGTTTAAGTAGACATAATGAACAGTTCTGTAGCGTGACTCACCAGCGAGCCGTACTTGTACGTGAGGAAGATCTCGTAGCCGTGCGGGTCGGCGTCCACCAGCGCCAGCGCCGGCAGCCGCAGCGCGCGCACCACGCGGCTCAGCAGCTGGCGCGTGCTCACGTCCGGGTAGCCCTTGCCCTGACGTGTGTGCACAGTATACAAGGGAGAACTAAACCCCCCCCCCCCCGAGCCCCTCTGCTCAGTGACGTGGTTGTCATCGTTATGCAGTCATGGTCATTTACTGCACGAATGCAACAATTGGGCCCATAGTCAGAGCCATCATCTTTGTAACATCCCAATCTAAGGTACCGGGGGCGAAGTCCTGGCGGCTATCATATGTAAATACAATATAATAAATTGAGATATGTTTGTATACACTAACACAAATAGTAAATAGAATAAACAAGTATAACAATAATATTTCGTGTAAGAACTCGTATAATTTTTCATTCATTCATCATCAGCCCCTACCGGTCCACTGCTGAACATATGCCTCTCTCTAAGAACGCCAAGACGACCGATCTCCTGCTACTTGAACCCATTCCGGACCGGCTACTGCACGGAGATCGTCTGCTCACCTGTTGCACGGTCGACCAACACTTCGTTTTCCTAAACGCGGCCTCCACTCCAGAACCTTACTGGCCCATCTACCATCTTATAACGAGACATTTGGTGTCGCTGCGACGTGACTGAAGTGGGTTCACACCATTCTGTGCTATTAAAGTATGCAATAACCAGCCATTTACTTCACGCTACAACGGGAGTTAAGTGCGGGGCTGCTTAATGCTCACTGTCATAATAATTACGGGGCCCAGTCGCACCAGGGCTCCCTCGTCCAGTAGCTTCTGGAAGACGGCGTCTTTTTCGACCACCAGTATAT
>JAFELO010000129.1:152332-202806 GCA_017140195.1 Eumaeus atala
TGAATGCTACCCCAACGAACACTGACGATGTTTGACTATTTATTAGCGGAAAATAATTATATTTTCAAAATAATAGTACCTTGATGGCCAAGCCGAAAAGTAATAATAAATACCTATCGGAAAACAAATATTGATTGAAAATAAATGTGTACTATTTTCAATCGTTATTTTTCCTGAATTTCACAAAAGTAGTATATTTTTTTATTTAAAAAAGAATACCATTTCTCTTCAAAAAAAAAAGTTACAACTGAAGTCTGTAAAATAATGTCTCATAGTGATCCGTACAACAGAAGTTATCACACGTGCGTTGCTCTCGCAGCCGACGCGTTCACAGGCGTGTGTCATGGAACGCGAACTGCAGACTACTCGAGTAAACAAGACGAAGAGCGGGCAATAATTACGTAGCCTCAGCGTCACAAGTTGATTCAGATTTGTAACGCAGCTTCTAGGGGTTATAGTAACAGACGATTCAACGAATTATCTACGCTATAGTGGCCCGTAAGTGAGGATCTCTTCAACGAGCTTATACATAGTTTAACGTCGGCTGTACACCTACCGCCGGCTGTCATGCAGTTGGTGACGTTGCCATTTTTGTGGTAAATTTCCAAGGGTCCAGCAACGAGACCCTTGGCCGTTGCCAGCAGACCCAGTGCCCAGGGCGGCTGCTCCAGCAGGCAACACACGTCCCTCACCGTGACGTCCACGTCCCCTTGAGTACGGAATCTGGATAAGTTCTGATAAAACAGTTCTCTGAAACATATTAGTTCCGAAGAGTTAGCAATAGATGGCACCACCTCCTATGATCGATTGTTTAATAATAATTAAATGTAGTAACACTTAATAGAACAGCTATTCTCCACGTATAAGTTTCAACAGACCACAGCATGCAGTTACTTATCACTTCCTAGGCGATACAATAACCTACGGATATACACGAGATCACTTTTAGCACGATTAACACTAAAAACTAATAACAATTTATCACTCCAACACTTTAAATTCAACAAAATACGAGAACTGAAGGAACAGATTATAACAAAATATTGAAAGTGATGATTAAATATTTGCTCGTTAAGTTTAGTCTCATACTGAGCCTTTCTTAAACACGCTGCGCATTATGTAATGTGATAGACAACGCATTTGCACAAATGACAAGTAGTATAATCACAACGATAAATTTATTTAGTGACATACCAGGATTGATCGGATGAAAAAATAAAAGGACGGAGACACCGGGGAAGAACAAACGTGACATACCAGGATTGTAGGGATGCTAAAATTACTGGTCCTGGTTACCCTCATCTAAATTACCTTTTGGTCACTGTGCGATGTTTCAGAACGAGGTCATGCACTTTAGTCAGAACAAACACGATCTTGTTGAAGCGCGAGCGACGCGCCTGGCCGCCGGAGCCGCAGTAGTGCACGGTAGTTGTTTTAGCGTTGTCTAGGCTCTTCAGGGCGACTCTGAAAACGTTTCACTGCCCTTAACAAAATTCTTGATTTTATTATTTCATGAACCGCGGCTTTGCTATTCGGAGATCTCACAAATGTGACTCTGATGAGAGAATGACTCTGTGCTTATCCGAATATGCAACAATAGACATATTTCATGTTTCGACGATATAATCGTAGAAACATGAAAAATGATTATAAATATTTATAATAGCTAATAAGATGTTAGTTATGAGTCCTCCCTCCATTCAAAAACTCATCAAACAAATTAAAATAATGAAATTCAGTCCACCGTGAAATGGACACAATTTGGCATCTTGGGTCTGTAAAATGTTTACCTGTCCATGTCATAAATACAATTACTCCACAATTTTAGATTTCTTATGATTAGTTTTGGCTTGCAGTTCGTGCCTGCACTGTTATTGATCTCGTCAAGGATATCTTCAATTTTCTTTATTATTCCTTTTCTCTCAGTGTTTAAATCTTTGGAAGAGCGATCAGTATCGGCATCTACAAAGAATAATTTCCAGCCTTATTTCATATTTCATATTTTTTTAACTAATCGGTTTTATCTTGGCTAAGCCAATCTGAGAAGATATGTCGTAAAAATATTTCATCAGCCTCATCACTTATCTAATTACAACTAAACCGCTAATTTTGTTTGATTTAATTTAGCTCTGAAACCTTCAGAGATAAATAATATTTTAGCTTGTTGTATTCTGAATAGTTCGTCTCAAAATTTCACCTCCTAGCGGAATACTTTATTGAGACAACAAGTAGATAAATACTTGCATTGCAGAGCTATAAACTATGGTAGAGATGCGGTTCGTTGTCTTTTTTCCCCTAGAAATTATTAAGAAATATAAAAAAAGTTAATAAACCATTCCTATCAGAAGATCGTTTTAAGAATTCTTGAACTTCTGTAAAGTTAAATTTTCTGTCCGGCAAGAAGGCGTCCTCTTTTGAAGATTTAGAATAATCTTGGAATAATTTATCAATCGCCGCGACCAGCTTCGCGTCTTGTTTAAATGCACCTATATCCAGTGGCAGATCCTTCAATAGTTCTTTGTTCATTAACTCCATTCTGAAAAAGAAACCCTCAACTATTCAAAACAGGTATAATTGACAAACAAATCCAATAGACGTGTCTGACAATGAACCGCCGGTAGCGATGATCCCTAGCTACGTAGTGGTGATGTTTATCGACCGCAAACAACAACCTCACAAAACAGAGCTCGTAAAAGGGCAGGAGACAATAGGGCAGCTCCTTGAGTGTTTTTACGTCGAAGTCGGGCGAACATGCGAACGGGACAAAATCATCGTCGGTGGCGAGTCGGATACTTGAGCTGAAAAAACACACAATAGATGTAATCGGAAGATAGGCGAAGCAGGCGTCTCGAGAGCAGATGACAGTGTGACGGTCGCACAAAAGGCGTGAAGTGACGTCATAATAGACTCGAATTATCGCCCCCTCTTGTCTCAGGCAAATATTTAACAGCAACCCAGTTTTTTCGACGCTTCTTCGGCAGGAGACCATAAATTACCGGGTTATAGCGGACAAATGATGCACCGTTACCGCAGCGTTCTGTGCTCTGACATATTGCCGGCTGATGTTTATGTCTTATTATGGACACTTTAATGTTTATGTTTTAGAATTCTCGGTATGCAGGTATATGATTTATGACATTTTTAATTTAGTGGGTTTATCTTTCTTCCTTGAGTGTGATTAATAGAATATACCTCTCCAATAAAACTACTAAAAATTAAAATAAAACCACTAAATAAACTATGTGGTGGACTGTCCACCCGTGACCATGGTTGCCTTATTGTAATGATAACATTCGCGTAAACTTAAGATTCTTGACAATTACATCGGTGATAGTAGGTATTGTAATTTGATATTTAGTGCGTGGAGGAAGGGAACATTCCACCTCCGATTAGTTTTTACTGTTCAGTGTACAGAGATCTAACGAGTAGACGCTTCACCTGATATTCAGTGACTAGACGACACCGAAAGGCAATCGACAACTACAACAACAATAGCTACAGCGGATGACGTGTCTCTAGCTACCAATTCTCTAGTTGGAGTATCCTAACTTGAGCCATGAGTGGAAGGCCATCAAATTTTATGAGCTTTGTGAGCAAACCGTGAAAAAGAAGAATTATTAAGTAAACTTAAAACACATATTAAACACTTATCTTTAATGACATGAAACTTTAATAACACAGTGAAACGTTTGAAGTGTGAGAAAGAAACCGTGACAAAGGGCCGGCTCCCGCGGATGTGATCAGCAAACCAGCGGGACGCATCACAAGCCCGCACAAGGACGCTACAAACTGCTCGATAACTTTATAATCAATTGTTGCAATTATTTGAACCCTTTCGCGATCTCGCGGCCGAGAGGTGAGAATGCCGTTATCAGTGCCGCGATCAGTCAGCCACCAGACTCTCCGGCGGGTTAGACGACGTCAGCCGTCGCAGCGGGGCTCGGCGCGCGGCGGGGCGACTCCCGGGTTATTCGCCATTATTTTTTGTCACGATCTAAAGATCATAGATAAGCTTTATGTTTTCCTAACATTTACGACGTTTTTATTTGTAAGACGCAAGTTTAGGGGAAACAGTATGCTGGCCCTGTAACATAGGGTTTGTTGAATATAATAACTTCCCACAAAGTTTGCTAATGAAATGGTCATCGGAGCGGAAATGGAGCGGACTATTACAAAACAGGAATAAAACTTGTGCTACATTGTCGCGGTGACTGTCGAGAGCTGGCCACCGCGGGGTGTCCCCTACAATGGACCACCATGGCGCTATCTCGATGGACGATACGTTGCCGCCCAATTGACTGCTCAATCGCTATTCTAATATTTTGTTATTGAATTCAGATTAGGGTGCTACTGGTGGCCACCAATCCACGGCTGGTTTACTCGCTCGTTTACATCACAATTATACTTTTTGTAGATTTAGGGTTAGGTGCTGAAACAGTTTGTTACTCGCTTGGAAACTTTACGTGAATGAAGGATTGCTAAGGAATAATATTGAAGGCACAATATTGCTGTCAATCCAATACTTAAGAAAAGATACAATCTATTAGCGTCAAACTGCAGGCCTATCAGCTCAACACGTGTTTTACGCAATGGGAAAGGTTATAGCTGCAATAAGCGTGGGAAAGGTTATAGCTGAAGAACTAAGAACTTTTTTATAAAGCAAAAATATAATAATTAAAGAACAACATGGTTTTGTACCCAAGCTACAGTTACAAACTTACCATCCTGCCTTAAAAAAGTGGACCCTGGATTGGAACCAAAATATTCCGACTGATGTATGATTATGAACAATCGTTTGAGTGACTTTCTAACCGTCGGCTTATTTACAAATTTGAGCACCTTGGTAAACTACTGGCATGGATTAGCGACTTTCTCTCAGAAATAAATTTCTGTATCAGAGTTGGTCAAATTGTGTCCAATGTTTATCACGTCTACAGTGGAGTCCCTCAAGGATCTGTGCCAGACCAACCTTTTGTAGTGCTGGAAAAGCATTCTTTTTACAATTTATCTAGGTAAAGGTTCTGCTAGCAGAACGACAAAATGTTTTCTATGATCATAATAGTCAATACCTTGATATTCAAAAAGAACTTGATAACACCTTACAATGGACAAAAGCAGGGCTAAGCTTGAACATTAGTAAATGCTCCGTACAGAGCACATTGGAAAAACAATTCTCACAAACTATATTATCTTGATGCCTATAAACTGCATGCTGCCACCATCCAATCTGATTTAAAAGTCATCATTAGCTCATATCATATTAGTTGTAAGGAAAGCCAATTCCAAATTATACTTAACACAAAATGTCTTCTTGCGTTACTAAAGAGTAATTTATAAAACTATATAAAGCTCACATTCATCCTTTGCTTGAGTTCTCATTCCAGATATGGAATGCTTACTTTATAAAAAATATTTACTTACTAACACTTGAATAAATAAATAAACTTTATTTACTTTCTCCACAAAACATTTTTTTTTCTTTATTCAAGAAAAAAATATAGACAGTTTATTTATTCATCCAAGTGTTAACATGAATTTCTATCTAGAAGTGACAATACAATCAACTATATCCACTTACTAGAAAATGCTTAACGCCAATTACCTAGAAATCTAAGAAAGTAAATCATATAAAGAAAGATTAATACTGGGATTAACTACACTGCAAACGACATGAAAGAGAAGACGTAATTGAAACATTTAACATTTATATACTACGAAATTAACATAACGAATACGGAACATCACAAGAAATAAAAGTTCAATGTTCAAAAAGCACTTATAATTACAACAACGTCTATTCATTTGCATAATAGTGTAGATTACGCAACAATTATTGTAATTCATTGGGCGCACACACGCACAATGGAAACTTAAATATCTTATAATTCAGCAGACCCACATTCCCACACACGATCTCCACGAAACTGCAACAATTTCTCACGTGGAGTGGCTACTTACGGCTGCCTGAACAACAATGCGTCAATAGCAAATGAGTGTTCACTGTTCAGACGTCTCAGCACTGGGCACTCGCTGCACAGGGCTAGGGGCGCTCAGTTCCGAGTATCGTTTGTCTTTTGACGACGATACGCATTCAGCTATTTGAATTTCTTTATTGTGTTAAATGGTACAATTAATACGTCGTTATAATAAGCTCTTAAATTTAAAATCAATTGAGCAAGTAAATGACAAAAATTATCTGAAGTGAGGAATAGTAATTGAGTTGGTACCAACCAAATTGTAACTTGTATTTTAGAAGTAACTACAAAATACTGAAAATCACATTATATACTTGGATAGCATACATATTTCTCAACAGCTTTTATTGAAAATAATGTTGTGTAAATTATTTTCGGTCCTAGTCAGGCCAAAGTTCCGTCACAGGTTTGTTGTGAAATAATTGACACGTGTTTGTTTTAGAATAAACATTTGTATATCAAAATGATCTTCATAAAACGTGCCTGCTTATCTTAATTACGTTTATTCAATCAATGATTTTGAGTGCAGGCCTCGAGTCTGCGCGGTCACCCGTCGATAGCAGCACGCACTGCTTTGTTCAGGGATGCCTTTAGAGACTCCAAATTAGGATGAAGTTTTGAGCAGGCTTTCTCATCTAAGTGCTGCCATATTTTGTAATACAACGGTTTCAAGTCTGAACTGGAGGCGGGCCTGTCTTCGTGCCAGGTGAAGTCAATTTCACGCACAGTCAACCCGTTTTGCGTGCTTCTCGCTCTATGGGCTGGCGCAAAATCTTACTAGAATGTTCAGACTGTTATTGAACATGGTATGAGAATAATATATATTTGTATGAAGAGAGTTATGAAAGTGGAGGAGGCAAGGTCAATCCTCTCTGCCTAGTCCGTTAGGGAACTGGCGTGATGTTGTGTATGTATGTGTAAGACACAAGAGCATCCATAAGGTCTGCGCGGACTGTAATTTGGCATACCATCGCATTAACTTTTACACCTTTCTCAAAAAATATATCTCAGTTAAGACTCAACATAAACTCCTGGCCAAACAATGACTGAGGATGGGAAATGGTCTCGCTGTATCCACGGAATACGGTAGCTTGCTTCTTCATTGCTGTAGACGTCCTTATCATTTTGTTTGTTACGGTATTTTTCACTGCGTCAAGAACTTGACGATGCTTTTTTCTGCATTCCGCTTCAACAAGGCGCGGGATGTCCTCAGTATCAAGACCATTAGGCGCAGATCCAAGTTTTTCTGCGTTAAGCTCGTAGCCAAGTCTTCATTCAACACTCTTTTCACTGTGGTTTTGTTTAGCCAAATCTGAAGGACTAACAGTTTCTGCTGGGTTATGGGATTTCTTTGAATTCGCGCCTGCACAGAGGACGACAGCCTCTTTTTCTGTCTGCCAAACTTGAGTCCTCATTATATCGTTTGACGATTGTAATGGTTTAACTCAAAATTTTCAGCACGTGGAAATTTGAGTATTACCACAAAGATGTAGTGCAACAACCGCGACACTATCTGCCTGAAGCGTCCACTCTATATTTACTAAAGTGTTAAGTTAGTAAAATACACATTCTTCTTTTCATAAAAGATTCTAAATACAAATTAAGAATCATTTTTGTTGTAAGCATTCTTTATATAATAATATTAACAATAATAATATCTGTGGACTTATCACAGCACGTAAGCCTAGGCCTATGCTAAGTACCGTAAGGACTTGTGTTACAGGTACTAGACCACGGAAATATACTTAATATTTTTTTATAAATTTAAGAAATTTTATATATTTAAGATTTTTATTATAAAAATACATATGATACATACATAAACATCCATGACCTAGGCAGGATTCGAACCCGCGACCTCTGGCGTAACTCGCGGACTAACCGCCACGTTACCAACTGAGCCAGCCGGTCGTCATATCTGACCAGGTACTTTGTTAACTCAACCCATTTGCACTTACAATTCTAGTATAATAATGAAAATAAACATTAGTCAATCACAGATTTCTAGTAACAAACCACAGCGTCGACCCTCGCTACTTATCTAAGGTCGACCAGGGCTACAGTAATAACACTAGTCCTGCCCGCTGAAGTGGCGTCCTGTTGCGTCTCGCGGCCGACGCCCGAGCTCGCTCCCAGGCTCCCACCTCACGTCACCCCGCCGGCTACATGCTCCCGAATTTACATGTTAATAGCGCCTGTCGCATATTAAAGGTCATAATTACACCAGCCATTAGATTTATTGCAAAAAAACAATAGCACTTCACGCTTACCCTTTTGTCTAATACAATTGCTGTCCCGGCGACGCAGAGAATCATTTAAAGGGTAATTAAAATGAAACATTCTCATGAGAGATATCATATGCTATTATTATTCATTTTGTTCGGGATGTATTTAGATCAAAACTGTATGATGTTTAGATTGTGATTTATATGATTTGTAAGCATTGAAATTATACATTTAAGAATAAAATCAGAGCTCACTCGTCAGTGATAAAGTCATATTCCTTTTTAATTTATATTTAGAAAATATTAAATACGTCGCCAGATTATTGAGGTGTGTTGAGATCGTAGTTAGCGCCTTACTTCCCAAGCAGGTACCACATTAGGGATCTGCAGCTGAACGTCCCTGCTATAAAAAGTAGCGACAAGATTTGTCATCTACTCCGCAGTCCACAGTGACCATATTAGTTGATTCTGTCGCACGCCAGGCGCGCAGGTGCGCCGCGCGCCGCCACCAGCTGGTTTGACGAGTACATATTAGTCACAGGATTTCTTGCTACTGTCGTTGCGTGCACTGATATTACGCAATAAATATATTTATCTAATGAATTACTTATTTTATATAAAAGTAAGCAGTCTTTACGCATGCTTGACTCAGGGACTCAGTTGTGAAGACGAGGCCAACGGAAATTTAGAGGGACCTAAGAATTTCTGAAGGTGGAAATAGAAAGAGTTGCTTTTCGATTATTACTGTAGAGGCAGGAGGGAGAGCACACATTTTCTATCTCTCTTTCATCTCTCTTTCTCTCATAGCCAGTTAGGTTACGGGTTTGCTCGAGTGTATTTTTTTGTATCAAAAAACTTATTTATTTTTCTGAAATTCTAAAATCTGATTAATTGAACAGTTATATATCAGATAAATTATTTTAGGAACATTAAAAAGTTCTTCCCTGAAGAGATATCTTCCGACTGTTATCGGCTCCACGTAGAGTCATACTCTTGACATGAGTTGTTAAAATGTAGAATTGCAACACTTTCGAGAAATACGCGAGAATTTTATATTAATTGAGTTATGGGATATACGTTGGTATACATTTTATTCCTTATTTTAAATTTGAAACATTAAACGTAAACAAAAAGCCTTACACCTCAGTGTTTGTTCTTTATGGTATGACGGGGCGAACGTGTGTACGGAGCTTTAGATACTATGTCCATTAAAGTGAATAGGTAAAGCAAATATTTTACCCTAACCCAGTCCTGAGAAGAACCGGCGAAACAAACTCAGCAGGTCATCAATCAAATCAATTGTTATCAATTTATTACGTATCTATATATATATATATATATATATATATATATATCTCTCGCTTTGTTTATATATATATATATATATATATATATATATATAAACAAAGCGAGATCTGTCAGTATATGGGCAGACCAATGGCCTGCAGTGGATGCCATGCGAGTGATGATGATGATATAAACAGACAGTTTGTTATACATTGTCAGGATATATTGAGAGTTAACAGTCAGACTATATGGTGTTAAATATATCTCCCAGTGGTAGCACTCCCAGTGGTAGCAACGCACGCATAACACGAAAATAATGATTGTGTCGGCACCGTTTCATGTCAACAGTGTGCCATAAGTCACCATGCTGTGGAATCATTCCGTTATTCCTGAGATTAGCAACAAAAAGGAAACAAATATCACCACAGCTAGTTGTTAAGTAAAATAGATGAAATGAAAAGCTTCGCTAGTTATTGTTCCCCGGCTACTTTTACACTTTACTTACTCAGTTGGAATTCCTAATACGTATTTTCCATGTTTCATTCGTATGATACATGAGGGGTTAAATCCGTAAAGACTTTCAGGTAATCCCCGCCATTAAATTGTTACAAATCACATCAGCTACTCCCATAAACTTGTTACAAATCACATTAGCTACTCCCATAAACTTGTTACAAATCACATTAGCTACTCCCATAAACTTGTTACAAATCACATTAGCTACTCCCATAAACTTCTTCCTAATAAGATATTGCAGTATTCGCGTTGCTACAGTAAACAAGACCGGGACGTGTGCCTTACTTCCTATTATTCTGAGTTTAGTTTATTATATTCTATGCTTGTAATTCTTAGGTCTTTATATAGTACAAGAGGATAAACGAGCAGCCAGAGCCTTTTTATGATTACCGACGCAAGTAGACTCACTTCAAGCCTCCGGCTAGTCACGTACCGCCCGCAGACTGCCAATTCACGGCAGTGTCATGTGAACGATAGGAACACGCGCTGGCCCAGACCGGATGAAATTGTGGGACTACGTCTTAACAGTGTCCGTCAGGTCCGTAGTATATACCTGCTTGTGACCAAGTTGTTAGGTCGGACCTAGCTGTTAGCTAGGCGAGTCAACGAGCACATCACAATTAAATTTGTTTCATCCATTTCACTGTCATAGTTATACAAGTATATACAGTGTATCCTTGAGTAAAACAACTATGACATACGGACAGACAGACTGATATGAGGAAATTATAAGGGTTCTGTTTTCGTTGGTCTACGGAACCCTAAAAAAAGGCATCATTGCATTTGTGCTGGCAAATATAAATATAATAAGAAATCAGTATAACTGATTTCATATTCAACGAACCTGCCTACAACCTCAAAGAAATGCATTCAATGGCACTTTACTCACGCCATAGTTTTTAACTTTTAGGGAACTTACTAGTAGTAGTAAAAAATAATAAGTGAGTAGTTGTTAGCGTGGAGATATACTTTATATCTTTTTTATCAGATGGATTTACGGATATCAAGTTGAGGGGCGCGGAACTTAGAGGTTTGTCGCGATGGCCGAACTCTGCTGCTGGTAGCTGAACAGTTCCTCGGAACATCCCCACGAAAAATATGACAAAAGACGCACAGCGAACCGACACCGTCGTAGGACCAAAGAATCGAGCTGTCCCGAAAAACTTGGTCGTCGAGGATTCGAGTTGCTCTACGTTGTAGTACGGTCAAATGTAACGAGCTGATATTGCGGGGCCCCTGCCCAAAGATGGGAGCAGTACTCCCTATGCGGTCGGACCTGCGGCTTGTAAAGTTGCAGCCGATGGGCTGGATTGAAGTACTGCTCCGCCCTATTGAGCACGCCCAGCTTCTTTGAGGCCAATTTTGTTATATTATATGACATAAGATGAGCCGCCGTGCGAGATAGTTTTATGACTCTAGGTAATAAAACTACATATACGAAAGGAGTCGTTTTCGTAAACTACATTAATAGGAACAATCAGTGGAAAACACAAAAAAAAGTGTTTTTAAATGTTAAGTGAAATATTAATTTCAAATAAATTAATTCATAAAGAAAATTAAACAGGGCGCAATATATAGATAACGATGATCTGTAAATTATTCATAAGCAAAGTAGCTATGTAACAACTAAAAAAATAATTATATAGAAATTACTTACCCTATCAAAATGTAAAATAAATTTCATACACTCAATACCGCGTTTTTTAATGGAAAATAAATTTTTAAATTTCCCTTCAATCTTGTTATTCCGTTCTTATGGAATAGACTAAGACCAAAGGCCATGCAGCCTATTCTAGAAATGTTCTGTTCCAGAAAAAATAAACGTCTTTCGTATTTTCATTGCAGATCAAGGGCGAGAGAATCTTCATTGAATTTAGCTTATTTGTTTATTTTAAATTTTTCTATCGTTTACATTTTACAAACGTTTTTCGTTTTTTTATATTGTACTTTGCTTAACTTATAAATTGTTTGTTTTTAATATTTGTAATTGGAAGGAACAACACAAATTTTAACCACCCTTAATATTTGGAACCGAATGTCTCACGTTTCCTTTTTTGTTTTACGAAATTCAATGTATTAAATAATTAGCTTTTTAAAAATCTATTATCATGTTATGTGTTAATGAGTTTACTAAAAATTATAGTAATATAATAATATGTTATTCATGAGTGGGTAGGTACTACCTAATTAATGCCTTTTAGTAAAAACATTACAAATAATCATATTATCAGTTACATTTAATAAAAAATCTAAGGAACACTTATTTAAGTATCAAATTGAAAAAAACTAGACGATAAATTTAAAAACAGAAATGCCAAAATGTACGGTTGCAACGAAATAACCAGTCGTAATCAGTGGCGCGTGCTACATCCTAAACTCCACGTGTCCCCGCCTCGATGGTAATCGGGAACTACAGCTGTCACTAGCACACAGCCACACAGCCAGAGACAATTGGAGGTAATTTAGAGATAAGCACAAACCTTACTGTGCCTGATTAATCATTCGCATCATGTTATTTTCAGTTCTAATGGACGTTGTAAATAATATGGCTTTTTTGACTGTTCTACGCTTACAGAAATGTCCAGTGCAGCTTCATATGCAGGTTACTATAAGACACTTCGGGCGAGCGGTGGGATAGTGGTCGATAGGGACTTTACCGCATATAAGAAGATTGCATCCCGATAGTTATTTAAGATTGGATAAAGTTACTATTATTATCTTGGTCGGACCGGATCCCATCACCCCCTCCCCCGACTCCAGGGCAGTGAACAACAAATGATATTGCCAATAAATTGCAGTTTATATTTGTAAGAAATTTAAATGTGGGCAGTTTTAATAATGATGTATCGAAATTAAAAATGTGAAAAAAAGTATATGAACCATTTGTTTTAAATTCTAATTTTAATAAATTTTAAATTGGAATAAATTTTCAATGAACAATAATCATAAAGTAGTTTACGTTAAAGCATGTAGCAATTTATTTGTTTTGTAATCGTGAAACCCCCACACTCTTGTTTAATGCATTGCGAACCCTCTTTAAATTTAGAATGTTTACATACTAACGTTCTTTTGAAAAAATATAATCAACACTTATTATTTCATTTGTATTATTCAATTTAAATGAATTAATTAACAATAGAATAAAATCAAATTTTCAAATAAGGTACTCATTAAGTATTGTCAGCCTACTTTTGTAGGATGTATGTGTTCTGTGCTAGTTAAGGGCAATGAAACCGCTAAACTGATTAGGAAAATACTATACCTAATGATAAAAATATAAAATTTATCTACATAATAATCAGTGACAAATGATAATTGTTTCTACTGTGCGAGGAAAACTTGGAAATAAAATAATTAAAATAAATATTATACAGAGTGTAATAAAATAAATATTATACAGAGTGCAATAAAATAATTAAAATAAATATTGTACAGAGTGCAATAAAATAATTAAAATAAATATTATACAGAGTGCAATTAATTCCCATTTAATTACATATTACCTGATAATAATATGATAGGTAATTTGAGTGTTTGGCCATCAATTGCTCGCCATCGACGAGTGGCGGGGGTCCAGGAGCGCCGCAGGGCCGGAGGGACATTCCCTCACACCTCGCTCGCGTCAGCTGGCCGTCCTCACTCCTCGCCCTCCGAGCATTCCTATTAACTTCAATTGAGCCCGACAAATTTACATGAGCCTGTGTGGCCATGACAATAGCGGTTGAATCCATTTTCATTACAGACGTCATTTATGAACCACTTTAAATTTCTTTTAGCGAATTCTTAAATACTTGTTCCTACCAGAGAAATAACTTAACCTTAACAAAACGAAAATATATATAGAACGTATGTAACCAAATCTAATACGACTTAGTAATGAAACTTAAATCCGGTCTGTGTCTGTATGTGATTGATTTACTTAAATCTACAGAACGGATCTTACTAAAAGATAGCACAATTCTCGAGCAAGGTTTAGGTTGTCATCACGGTTTTATGTAAAATGCCTGAAATCTAACGACTGCTGAAGAAGAGGTGAGAGGCACAGATATAAAATTGAATTCTACGCGTTTGCGCCGCGTAAATAAGATGAGATGCAGCAGCGTTATGTATCAGAGAATTGTAGATCTACAAAAATGTTACAAAAAGCGCGGACGCTTTTGCGGATTATTTAGCGGACTAAAGTATTGATCTATGTCTCAAAAAAATATCTATACATTCTATTACAAACCACTATTAATCCTAATGACGTTTTTACGTGTTAAATATATTACGACAATTTGCTTCGGCTATGTATATATCCTACCATATCTTTTTTTCTAATAAAGAATATTTCGTATTTTTTATCCAGAATAAAATTTGGTATGAAATTAGGGGTTATAAATTATTTTTCGTCTTCCCATATCGTACTTTCTACTACTATCGGTCCTTTGTTTTTCGATATTTAAAATGTGAATTTTCGTTAAGAGTGAAGTGCCGATAATGGTTTGCTGTGGCATCTCTACTCCCGCTCGGCGCGCGCTCGACGCCCGCTCGACACCCGCTCGACGCCCGTTCGACGCCCGCTGGACGCCCGCTGGACGCCCGCCGAGACGCCCACGCGTGACAGCGGCATCAACACTTTCGTGGCCGCACCCGCGCCCGTGCGCCACGCACCATATGGTCGGGGCTGCGCGCCTCAAATCGCTATTATATTGCTTTTAATTGATAACAATTTAAATATATTTGATGATTCACACTTACCAACCTCATTACTATTCATCGACTCATTATCTTCGTGTTCGTGTGCGATGCTATCTTAAGCACAAATGTGTTTTACCTTTGTGTTATTGTCGTCGCGCTGTTCAACCGTTTCGTTTGCGCAACTACGTAGGTTCATAGCTTCAATAGTATTTCATTATGTATGTCTCGTTAATCTTCCGCCTGATATTTACGGCGCTGCCTTCAACCAGATGATAATGTCTATATTAAATCATCTACTATAAATCTACATCATTAATATCGAGTAAACTAAATCTTATATAAAAATTTACACAGTAAATAATAAAAAATCACGTTCTAAATTAAATGTTATATAATTTAATTTGAAAGAATCAGTTGTCCAGCTGTGAACGTGCAAAGTCTCTTATTGATGATTTATTACTCACCCCCATTAAAGTCTGGTTGATAATGCAGTGTCATGAGCGAATATTTTGCGTTGATTTTGTGAAAGAAAATAGCTACCGACCGCAGCCAGCCGGCGCGCGGCGCTGCTAGGTCCGCAGCGCCGCTTTTGCCGTGGAATTAAATTTAGATTTATTGCTCTAAGCTTTTTAACGCTGAAAAAGAAATTATGGTGCTATAAAGCTGTTTCATTTCGTGGAGAAATTTTATGATACAATAAAAGTATGTAACAACAAAGGCACATTGAATCCTTGCGGTTTTCGGAGGCCGTAAATCAGGAGCAAGGACCTCCTGGGCCTAGGAGAGGTTTCTTGAACCGCCAAGGTCTCGTTGTGGTCGTCCGCATATCTCTGCAATGTACAAACAACACATTTTTTAAATTTAAATGCAACATGAATAAATACATAAGCGACTACCGTACTCAATATATATATATATATATATATATATATATATATATATATATAAAATTCAGTAATAAGTGGTTACATTTAAATGTCAACCAGCTTCAGAGATATTGAGAATTGAAAAAATTACAAATTCAAAATAATACTTGTATCATTAATTTTAATACATGATATGGAGATAAATACTGTTCGTGCAACATATTAGTTAAACTGCTATGTGATAGTGGTCGCTGCCTGCGTGAGCCAGAGTAAGTATGTTGAGTGACATCTATGTTGTAGGTCGGTATGTAGAATATAACAGTAGCTGTCTGCTCACTGCATGCCGTGCACATTGGCACGGCATGCAGTGAGCAAAAACGAGACTGGTGACGATATCTGCAGTAAACGCGATGTGCGGCGATTAAAAGTAAAATATTTTACTAGATACCCTTTAATAGCATGTAAAAGTAATCATAGAATAGGTTCATTTGAATACGGTCGCGTGTCGATGCAGATAAGTCGAGTTATGGAGACCATATTGCTCTGTGTCATTATCATAATTGTGGATGTCGAGTGCGGCGCACGGGCCAGCGCGGAGCGCGCACGGGCCAGCGTGGAGCGCGCCCGCGGCCCGCCGCGCTCGCTCGCAGCGATGGCGCGACAGGACGGTGGACTAACATTGTACATCAAGGAATGACATCGTACAAGCTGACCCACGGGAAATGCGCTTGTAGATGGTTTCTCATTACTGAGGCCAGCCAGTGAAGTGACCCCTGAGGCCCATACTAGCAGCCAGTGCAGACGTGTGGCCTTCGCTCCTTACCGTTGTGCCACCCCGTATATACAGTCCGGTGCAGTAATATACAGACTCTCAGCCTATTACCAGTGTACATGAAGGATATGTTGCAGTCTGACCGAGCAGCCGACGCTATTGTAGCTAGCTCGAAATCATCTAGGGGGTCAGTGGAGGGTCTGAGAGGCGGGGCTCGTTGTCGCCACTGCCGCCAACCTACCTGCTGTTTGCACACAAACAAATACAACTGTACAACTGTACAACTGTACGGCTGTCACGGTCCACGGGGTACAGCCTGGGCAGAAAGAAATGGACAGACGCAACCATACAGATAAGATGATAACTTATACCAATCTAGTTCCGGCAACAATGTCGCCAGATTTGTTGTCACCAGTGGTTACCCTTATTTATAAGTAAGTTTAATAGTTACCTACTTTTACGTACAAAAAAATTCAATGACGCAAAAAAATCCGCGTGCGGAATTACCCTTGTGCTAGATTGTTCAGAAGTAATTGCAGCGCTCATATGAGATAAACTAATTAGCAAGGATATTCGCGCCGCTACCCGCCGCGCGCCGCGCACGCCGTGCCGCCGTTATCGGTGCGCGGCGCGGACATATTAGCTAGACTAGCGATGATAGTTTTTTTTTTTTTTTCATGAAGACAAACGAGTTATAGGAGGCCCATTAACTACTAACATTTTCATATTGTGCAGATGCCCTGCTGCAGCCTATCTCCCATTGGGCCGTGAGCTACTCACAAACTCAATTTAACGTGACAACGTGTCCTTCACGTTAAAAGCGGTATCGTATGACCGTGACCGGGCGGAATCTCCTCGGTCATGGCGGCCCTTTTCAACAAGCAAGCAGCATGGAACTGTCAGACTCACTGGTATTGAACCGCGAGAAAGAAGGCAGCCATGTATTTCTTAACCGCTTCTAAGTACTTGAACTATGAGGCAAGGTTTTCACTACGATGTTGTGAGTGAGAGGTACATCCACCTCCTATCGCATACGTGTACCTAGCTACCCGCCTCCTCTCATGCCGACACGGCGACTGTTTCCTCGGTATCCACGGAGTTACTTTGTATCTGTGTTGTTCAAGTAGCCCACGATCTCACCAGAAATTGGTTATTGACGCTTTAAAAAAGAACATAGAACGTATTACCCGGGTTGGATGGAACTTCCAACTTGTAAAACGCTGAGTGTAAGGATACAGGCGCGATGTCAAACAACAATATGATACAGAGTGGCTTCGTTATTTTGATTATTAAAAAACCACTTAACCGATCCGCCCCGCACAAACAGTCGCCGGAGATCAGCTCGGCCGAAAAGTGATTGGAACTGGCCAACCCTGGAATTCAAACCTGAAAGTGACGTGCACATCTTTATTTTTATTGTATAGGAGGGCAAACGAGCAGTCGGATTTACGACTACCGACCCACATGAACATGCGCATAATTACTATGTCGACGCGTTGCCCTGCTATCCTTTCCCCCTCCAATGGGCCACCGGACACTCACGAACCGCATGATATGTGACAACGAACAGGTCACTTTACGGCATTATCATGTATACGTGAGGTACCTCTCCAATCATGCCGACCTAATCCCGCTGCAATGCTGCGTGGCGCTATCTCCTGTTAGAATTTATTTACTTTCTTTTTTCTTCACTGTGTGGTTGTACATATACCCTTGTAATTGTGTTTTAGGTTGACTTAATGTAAATATAAAACAGTGTAACTTAATTGCTTCAATAAAGTTTTTTCTATTTCGATACCAGAACCCGGCCGCTAAATTGCAGAGATTTGGTAAGGAAGAGCAGCGAAACCAGCTTTTTTGGTTGACACATAGCTCAGCAGCTTTGGTCAGTTACCAAAAATATCCTACTGAACACGCTATAAAACAACTGCAGGAATCGCGTTAAACCTATCGCAAATATACGTTCCGCTGAACTCAGCGCAGTGTGCTACATGTCGCGCTCCGCACAAAGGCCTTTGACGATAGAGGGGGGACGGGGGAGCCCGCATGATCGTACGATCACCGGAGACCCATTTGCGGCTCGTTACACGCTGATAGCGCCAAACAAAACACCCCAAGTAATTAGGGAAAGCCTTTTCCAGATACCGTAAGCACTGGCGACGCTCGGGAACCGCTTACACGTATCGCTAATGCGGACATTAGTGGCAACTAAACGTTACGACCCGGGAACGCTCGTGTGTCGAAGTGGTAAGGATTCACATTTTTGTAAATGTTGAAGTGACGCGCGAACTGTGCCGTGTACTATTGTGCACTTCTACTACCACTGCGTACTACTAGCTACTGCATTGCCGCTGTTGATCTTCGTGCAATGGGAGTTGCTGCAGGGTCCGGCGTGTCTCTCTATGTGATGTCGTAGTTATAACGTGTGAACTGATGATTTAAATGACACGAGTCTTTTTTTTTAATTTTTTGACTTTTGAAGCTAAATAACGTGTTATTACAGGTAGTGTTCCACTACAAGAGGAGCTACTGCTGACGTGAAGCACGTCACATCTCCAGGCACATCTCAAGTCGATACTGGGTAAACAGTTGCCGCCATTTATACTGTGGTTTGCAAAAGTTCACGAGGGTACAGCTGCGCGGGTCAGTTAGTATAACGAGAGGGAGATAAGGTGCAGGCGGAGCGTTTTGACGACCACCGACGCCCATAGACATAATTGCCGCGCAGCCGCATCCTCCTCTCCAATGGGCCACCGGCAACTTGACCAACGGCAGCATAGCAGTTACTTTGCGGCGTTATCGCGTATAGCTAGAGGCACTTCCGCGCCTTCGCCGGCTCATGACTGCTATAGTGCAGTGGCTGCTCCCGCGCAGCTCATTGTGAATAAACTGAGTATTGAATTGCTCATAAATGTGTAGTTCCAGTTCCAAATCACGTTCAAATAAAGAAACAAAAAAGCTGTTCAGCCTTCTTATATTGCCTGGTATAAACATGTTAAACCAAATTAACTACCAAATACTTCAACTACCAGGTACTTCAACTACCAAGTACTTCAACTACCAAGTACTTCAACTACCAAGTACTTCAACTACCAAATACATCAACTACCAAGTACTTCAACTACCAAGTACTTTAACTTTGCAAGAACGTCGAAGCGCATCGAACTAATAATTAAAACAAACATTATCAGAGAGATAAATATAATCAGAGACGAGATCCATACTCGGCGGCCGGCGCACACCTGGGCGCACGGCGCAGGCGCGGCGCGCGTCGCAGACGGCGGGCGGCGGGCCCGCACCTGGACGAGCGCCGTCTTTATCCGACACGTCAATACACCATTGACTTACACGTTTTTATTGATTCTCGTAAACGCGTCGTTATTAATGATTATATATTCCATTTGTCTTGTTGTTAAAGTGTGAAAGAGGTCAGCGACTAGCCCGGTAGCAGCGGGCACATCTCGTAGTGTACACGACTTTCAAGATGCTGATCTTTACAAGCCTTAAAGTTCTATCAAGATTATTAGATAAACCTTACTGAATGATGAAATTCTGCCCTTCGGAAAGCTTGATGCGCCAATATTGAGCGCAAATGTACTGCACATAGCAGTAGTAAACTGTAGCAGTAGTGGGAGCAACTGCTACAGTTTCACAGTTACTTCCCTACAGATCTTGTGCGCGTAATGATCTTCACAGACTCTACTGTAGCTTACTCTCGCATAGGTCCTAGTACCGGAACTCGCAACAGATCCATGAGTGTTCAGTAGCCGGTACTGCGCCCGCGTGTTTGGAAGTATAACGGCACAGTCCCGCGCCAATCAGCCATGCGGGCCCGCAAGTGGCGCCACGTGCCACGGGGCCATGCGAATACAAAAACATTTTCATGTCTGACGTACTTAAACGATTTATGGGTTATGCGCGCCAGGTCTTTACGTCAATTTATTATATTAGATTATACGTTTATTGTTTCAAGTTCGGATCAGCCGACTTCGGTTTCACTGCAAGATGTCTACGTGCGGTGAGGCAGACGATGATGATCCTTCCTTCGAACGTCGCCTGAAGTCTTGAAGTTCTGAGCGAGAGAACAGCACACGGCGATGTTGTTAGTACGTCGCTGAACATCACTAGGCGCAACACAGCTCTTGACAAAGTACAGTAGGAGAATCATGAAACTTCAAATCTCTATAATATTATTCCCAAATGTTACTCGAGCAGCGGCGTCTAAAGGAGTGTTCGCCACCTCCCGGTGACCGGTTGAGCCGCGATTGTGCACAATTGTTAGGCTGTGGTGGAGCCCGATGGTGAACATTGCGAGGTTTTGTATATTTATAGAGCAGTGCTATCGCGTCTGTGCTGGCTCAGTTGGTAACGTGGCGGTTAGTCCGCGTGTTATGCCAGAGGTCGCGGGTTCGAATCCCGCCTAGGTCATGGATGTTATATGTATTATCTCTCTAGTACCTGTGATACAAATCCTTACGGTACTCGGCACAGGGCCTACTGACGTGGTGTCACAAGTCCGCAGATATATCTGTTGTCTAGTACCTGTGATACAAGTCCTTACGGTACTCGGCACAGGGCCTACTGACGTGGTGTCACAAGTCCGCAGATATTATTATTATTTATAAGGACTCCGGGTGCAGACGATCATTTTTAATAAAACCTAGTATCTAAGAGTATTTTTTATTACTCTGTCTGTTTACAAACCAAATTATACGAAGGAATTCCTAATCGTCCTAGCCTCCCTACCTACTTATAACGCACAGCAAGGACAGTAAACCTTCGTGGATTTCTTTTTTCTATTTTAATTTGAAGTCTTAGTAATGATTTCGCAGCACCAGCTGCAATTTGCCACAGTAACAGAACACCCCTGTCCTGTCCTAAACAAAAGTTGCAAGTGAAGCGCTACTGGCACTCGCACACAAAGGGTTCCGTGCTGTTATGCATCAATTAAACTAACCTGCATGTTAAACATGTTTTTTTTTTTTCATTTTATTGTATCACTATTTTTCTAAAGCGACCAGATACATTGTGAGGAAAGAAAACTAAATGATAAGACAATCCATCATGCCTTTCACGCTTCAACAACAATCATGCAAATTTCCATGCTCGTTTGCCCCCTTAGGCTATACAAAAGAACTATCACCCGATTTCGCTCTTGAACCATGTCTATATGCTGTTTTACGGGGTCATTGGAAACCGTCTCCCGCGTTGACTTAAGTTGGCCTTCGAGAGAGACAAGTAACACAACACACGCAGTGCAATTCATACAGAAATCAATAGTGTGGCTTTTGCCGCCTTACTTGGCATTGGTTGACTACGGAAAGACATTCGACACTATCATAACCTGGTCTGTTCTGGAGTTCTTGCAAGTGAATCAAGTCGATTGTACGTACTTATGTGCTTCACAGTGCTTGCGAGCCTGTAGCCATACCGCGACGGCACAAGTACAGAAGCAGTCTGCACGGAAGAGAGACACGAGCAGACGACGTCGCCGTCACAGTGACAGAGACACACATCGCGCAGGACGCGCTGAGCGCCTGGCGGAGCCTACTACTCGCACCGAGCTCCGGGTGAAGCAGCAGTTTGTCAGCAGTAGGTACCTATGTGTGTCTTCTACGCTGGGCAAACAGATGCGACTTAGAGAAGGATGCTCACAGAAAAACCACTGGACTGGACTGGACTGGGCGCACCGAAAACCCTCCAAACACACAAAATGTGTCACCGTACTTTACGGTGGTATTGTGATGCAGATGCGATGCTCTCCTTTCTTCTTTCCTCCAAACGGGCCACCGGCTACTCACAAACCACACTAATTGCGAAAGAATAGCTGTAACGTTACGGCGGTGTCATGTGAGCGACAGGTCCTGGGTCATGCTGGCTCCTGTACTTAGCTTTCGAATAAGGGACCCTGAGCGAACACTTGGTATATCGTTTAATAACCCGCGGACACGCGCAGTACTTCACACTAGTCATTAAGTTCAATTCTAAAACAAAATAAGATTGTTACGTGAACCTGGGCCTATTAGCGGTGACTCTGTTGTACAGCCAGCAGCAGGTTCTATCTGATTGCAGGATATGCTTTATTTTCAAATCATCGTCTGTCATATCTGTGCCTGGTACTATTACCCGAGGCGGTAAGAAAATTACATAAAAATATAGGTTTGTAGTGGGCGCACTAGGTGCCGGCTGCTCCGCACCATGGTTCAAGCCTTGTTGTGGCGGTGGGGCTCAGTAGCCGGGGTCGGTCCGAGACACCTTGAGCGAAGCCAATCCAACCGAGGAGGTAGCGGCTCTTAGTAACCCTCCTATAAGAAGAGGGGACAAAAGAGGAAAAAAGGCGGTGCTATTGCGCACGAGGCAAGGGGCGAGGATGGGACCATTGCACTGTCCCAAAGTCGGTGGTCGGGGTGGTTGTCCTGTAGTGCGGGCAACCCCATTGTAGAGGTGGCGTCGGTCTCTTGCCGTCGAGGTGCCCTGATGATTGTTGTTCCGGGGCACCTCACCAAAGGCGGCACTAGTGGCAATCACGAGGGTTTTTGTGGGTATTCGGCACTATATAATGTGCCGCGAGGCCCACACACCACTGGACCCACTGGAAAACTACCTCCTGCAGTCGTACATCGCGAGTCTCGAGCTGAACGACTGCAGGAGGTAGTTTTCCTGGAGGAGATAGTATACGCACGCGCGCATTTCTTTCCTATGAAATGAAGTACAAATATAAGTTTGATGTGTTGTTTGAATTTTTATTCTGACCAAATTCCTGGATTCGAGTTAAAGAGGGGTACCCCATATCCATGGGTATCGATTACTTAGCGAGCGCCAAATGTTGATTGCGTTCACTAAGAAGTTTGTTTTTTCTCCTGCCTGTTTGATATTCATTTCGGTTTATCAATATTATATATACAATATATATATATATATAGACAATGCTCTTTGCCGGGTCTAGAGGCAAGTCGTTCCTGAAAGGAGGCATAATAAAGCTGATAATGTGCTCGTGTTAAAAGCGTTAGACTTCTATATTTTATTAGCTGGCTATAAAAGGAAGCGCATTCTATGAAAAAACTATCATTAGATATAAAATCAACACAGGTTCAACGCACAGCACGGCACATCTGGATACGGGGATTCTATTAGCATATAGTTATTGCGTAATGTACCTTGTGCCCTGGGCAGCTGTGTGTGCTGATTGCACTAGTGCACAGGTGCTGCCCACGTGGTCTCCTAGGGCTGAGCGAAGACATTTTCATTGTACTAGCGACTACAAAAACAATTAAATTTTTTGTTAAAACTCGGATGTCACCTGGTTGGGGTAAAGATAAAATTGTTTTATTTTAATAATAATAATAATAAATTCTTCATTACTGGTTTACACTCATTAATATGAGCAATAATTTACAATTACATTTAAAATATACGTACATAACTATATAACGTTAAACCATTTGGGATAAAAAGTAAAAAAGTGAATGAGATCCCAGAGATATTTTGTTATGCAGATATGTTGCCTCCTCCAATAGGCTTAATCCCCTCAATGGGCCACAAAACGACACGTAACTGCATAGCTGTCACTTTACGGCGCACGGTATCATGTGATGGGGAGGTCCACCGCTGCCCTATATTATTTCATATGTCCATGGGCGTCGGTAGGTGTCACAGGGCTCCAATATCTCCTTTGCCCCTCTGTACTAAAAAATATAAGAAACACTCAAACGGCTTAACAAGTAGCAAGAGATCACCGGGTGCAGCGCGGATCACGTCCTTCAGATGTGAGTTTTTATCTAATATTCCTGAAGATGCGAAATAACAATATTATAGATGATATAAGATGCACACAGATCAGTAGATGAGTTGTGTGCGGGTGTCTCGGACACGGCCGCGACACAGAACACGCACAGCCCTGCAGCTACAAGTATAACGGGATACACAACTCGCCAGGATTTTATGTAGGGAGCATAATGCGTAGCGGAGCGGAGCGTAATGGACCTGATGTGTACGACGCCGGACGCCGGACGCCGGACGGCACATTAGCACGGTCGCACAATCTTGTTGTACTTTTAACATCACCACAATTATAATTATGCCGTGTACTGAGCAGCACATGCGTGTAAGCGAGTGTGTACATGGACGCTGCGACTGTTGCGAGAGGCCGTCTGTCGGCGACAGCCAGTGGCCTGAGGGGCTGCTCCGGGCAGCTCCGACCACTACCCGCCCGCCACTTCAGCGGAGGGCGTAGTGGGTTACTTAACTCAACTACTTTACCTGAAGGCACATTTTACAGACTCTAACATTGCTGAATACACAAGATATAAATGATATCAGTTAAACAAAAATAAGTGTTTACGTTAATAATGTTAACTACATTGTACATGAAGCAGACTGTTCTCGTATATATACATGAATGTTAATTGTTATTATAAAGATTTATTATATTTTATCACTCACAAGCAAATCATATCACGCGATAAAATCTGTTAAATAGTCATAAGAATATGAAGCAGAGGTCAAGCGGCGGCTGCACGTGCCCTGGTCCGCGCTCGTGAGTGCTGCTGCGGTTGTGCTTGTTACATGTGGCCGGAGAGTCCTGCTGTACTAGCGCGGCCCGTCATATCGGACGTCCGGCGGTTACTTCTTCTCACTACAAGTAGATGCTGTGCAATATAGAACGATTTCATAAGTTAACAATTGGCTATTATGAAAGACCCAGTAAAACATACAGTGATTTTCAGGCCTCATACATATTTTTGAATGGACAAGGCTTGTACTTGTCAGGCTTTCACGGCAAAACTACCGAACAAAGACTTACATTACATTTTGTTAAAGTGACTGCAGACCCCATACTATAGGACAGTTTTAGTAGACTACTTCGACCTTAACTGATGCGTGAGGGAGAGAGAGAGAGAAAGAGAGAGAGAGAGAGAGAGAGAAAGAGAGAAAGAGAGAGAGAGAGAGAGAGAGAGAGAGAGAGCTAGTGCATCATTCATTTCACAAATTACTCTAGATTACATGAGATTTAACATATTATAAAAGAGATGTAAAAAGGTTGTTAGCAGTATGGGAGTTGTGCTTAAATAAAAATGTGCTAAAATAAATATTTTCATGATGATCGGCGCTAGCAATTTATAAACCCTTGTACAGGCGATGCGTCGCGATCCGGCAGTCGCCTGACGAGCCGAGGATAAATCCGACGCGCAGGTGCCGCAGGACACTTTTTGCAGACATCGGAGCAGCTGCCGGCCAAAACGCTAGCCCCTATCTATAGTCACCACCGCTCACAGCCTAGGTTAATAGGCTAGCTAATGACAACGTGGAAATGCAACGTTTGGTCAGAGGAAAAGTAATTAGTTAGCGCACGCGCGACATACGGGCGAAGACATGTGCCGCGCCTGCGCGCCCGCTGCGCGGCGCTCGGTTATTACCTAGATTATGTCACTATGTAAATATTAGCATATTTTATGTTATAAGGGACGTACTTTACACGTAGTAGTGAAATATGTAATAACTAGAAACTGTGACTGTAGAAACGACAGCTGTGATTATTTGCAGACAATATCATACTCAGTGCCGTATGACATTGTCTGCAATATCATACTCAGTGCCGTATGACATTGTCTGCAATATCATACTCAGTGCCGTATGACATTGTCTGCAATATCATACTTAGTGCCGTATGACATTGTCTGCAATATCATACTCAGTGCCATATGACATTGTCTGCAATATCATACGGTTCAATTAACTCGTGATGGGAGCATATGCATCTAAGCTTGTTGTGAAGTGCTCTGTCGGAGCACCCGCCCGAGTGAGTGAGAAACCTACCCACTGTCCACGGAGACATACCCACCCAACAAACGCTTAAGTGCCAGTTGTAGCTAAGTACTTTTAAGTCATACTAGAGTAGCTATCTCTAAATCTAATGCGTAATACCTATGTACAACAGTGTAATCCGGGTTGGCGCTTTAGCTCCGCTGTAACGCTTACGATAGCGCCCAAGTGTTAGTAGCGTAGTGCTTGTAAACAGGTCTCTCTGTAGATGGTCAACGCGGTGTTTTCTACTTGTCATAAATATCCCTCCCGAAGCTAATAATAGTTTGACAATTATTACCTCCGGGAGGGATGGGAATGCAGCAGGACGCAGCGAGTTGGCTGCTGTTCTGAGTCGGGAACATTCGAGAACATAAACACGTTACTTTCACTAAGAAAGACAACAAAATAACTATACGCTTAACGGAGACTCTTACGATACTGTCACAATGATAAAAGATTTATGAATGTATTTAGATTCTAAGATTGACTATCACTTGCCTCAAATTACTAACAAAGCCTTTCAAATGAATGAGTTTGAAGTGCGTGTATATGCTCCCTTTAAAAGACGTTTATTATATTTGAGTCTGTCCAAAGCCCCAGGTCACAAGTTGAGTAAGATTATGTAATAAGGAACCCAGTATTTGATAAACAGACGTATCACATCGTCACGTCACGTCGTCAGTTAGGAAACGTTCATGGCAAGCTTTTAAAGTCAGTCTTTTATAAGTGTTGTTAATCTAAGTCATCTTATATACTATATGAAATATTAGGTCGTTACATGTGAAATTGGTATTTTGCATGGGAGAAACAAAAAGACGAATACTTTTTAATATACTTAATTAATCAAAGTATGAATCATTATTTTCTATGCACTTTTGCCATCTCATTGTTGTCGTTGATCCCTTTAATAAAAAAATCAGTCGGACGGGTATCAATAAAATCTTTGCAGGCGATTTGGACTGCCCCGTCGGAGTTGAATTTTTTCCCTTGCACGAAATTTACCGAGAGTAGTTAGAGTGCAAGAAGTTACAAGAAAGAGAGTTACAAGAACAGGCCAGTAGTACGAATGCGTGTCGAGTACCTTTAATTCGAACAATAGCATCTGATAATAAGAATGTTGTAAACAAACATAACTATATTTATATTTTTAGAATCACTTCATCAAAATTTAACAAATTACGAGATAGAATTTTCATATTTAACATTAATTTGATGTCATTATATTACTGTCTGGCTACTTTCTCTGTATTCTTTTATCGCACAAGGGAGCCAACGAGAGATCGGAGACTGGCCTAATTTGGTTGCAATGGTGCATGACACTACATATCAAAACTGTACTTAACTTAAGTCCTTTATCCTTGGATAATGTTTGTTGGACTATGAAAAAGCTTTTGATTCTGTCGAAACCTGGGCTGTTCTGGAAGCTTTACAACGATGTCAGGTCGATTGGCGATACGTCGAAGTAGTGAGAGTGTATGACGCTGCTTTTATGTCTGTTCTGATTCCCAGAGGTCAAACAAGGCCAATCCAGTTGCATCTAGGAGTGCAACAGGGGATGTTATTTCCCCGATACTGTTCACTAATGCTTTGGAAGACCTTTTATAACTGGGCAGAACACGATATAAATATTAACGGTGAGGCCTCTCACATCTTCGTTTCGCCGACGATATCGTTGTGTTGGCCAACGATTCGGCCAAGACAGCCATTGCAGGAAATCTTTCGCAGCCTAAATGAATCCTCCCGACGTATTGGCCTTAGCATGAACTTATACATGACCAAGGTCATGTTCAACGATCACGTTCACCCCTGGCCGGTCGCCGCCGATGGAGCTGTTCTCGAAGTCGTATATGAATACGTCTGCCTCGGGCAACCAATGAAATTAGGTATACATAATTTCGAGAAGGAAGCTTATAGAAGGATTCAGTTGGGTTGGGCAGCATTCCACTAAGGTTCTGGAATGGAGGCCGCGTTTCGGAAAACGAAGTGTTGGCCGACTGTTCACCTGGTGAGAAGACAATCTCCGTGCTGTAGCTGGTCCGGGAAGGATGGAGTAGCAGGAGATCGGCTGTCTTCGCGTTTCTTGAAATTACTTATGTCCAGTGGAGGACCGATAAGGGCTGATAATGATGATGAGAATGTTTGTTGACACAAGTAAATAAAAAAAACAACTTTTAAGCGTTAATGATAATCTCAAACTAAAATGTGAAACCAAAATGCCAACCCTTGACGTTTTCAATAAAAAATAGTGTTTGCTGAGGAATATAAACAAATCACCTAACCTGATAGTTAAACGATTTTCATTCATTTGAGCAATTATTTCGAACGATTTTTGAAATGTTATTGCCGGGAAACATGAGAATGCTTAAGAGCAATAAGTAGTTAATGATTAAAGTAGTTTAAGCATCGATTGACAAGATTATAAATTTAATGAATGCACAATAACCGACATCGACAAATAGAGCAATACAGATATGCGCGCTTTTGTTGCGGCGCACATGCGCGCACTCCATGCTGAACGTATAAGCTCACAAAACGCTTTTCATTTCGTTTGAATCGTTGGCGCATTTTATGCGCACACGCAAGATGAGTCAGATGGGAATCAAAGAACAGTAGCGTAGATGCATCAACACTATTGTGTCAGTGTGAGTGCAAAGGTAAACCAAGACAAAGTGTAGGCGTGAGTCGTACAAGTCACCTCCGGGATGTTCTCGGCTCTATCCTGCCAATGTATTTATAATTCATATTAAGTCAACTTAAAAGAAACCTCCTCAAGAGACGCACAGTCATAAAAGTCAACTTTTTTAAGTCACTTTCAGAAAACTACTCTATAAAAGTGTAAGTAGGAGGCGGCTTAAGTGACATACCTCCTCATATTCTATTTGACAATATGAAAGATAATGAGACGGATAAAAATTTGTATACTAATTATTTACGAAAAGAAGTTGTCTATCTAAATCCTGCTGTAAAATAATAAAAAATGTGTGTATAAATAGTGTAGAGCCCACTACGGATCATTGAGGAATACCTCAGTGCCTCAAAGTCCTATACAGGTCCTATAATAGCCTAGTTTCAACTGAGTCCAGTTAAAATAAGGTGTTCCTCAAGGTTATATTTTGGGTTCTGTGATGGAGTCCAGTTTCAACAGGTTTTCCACAAGGTTCTGTCACTATGTGGTTCTTTACTATTTGTAACGCACACTTTTATTGTTCCACACTATAGATATACGCACCATATAGACTTGGACTAAGCCAGGACACCCGTTTGCGTTTAATTCCTATACAAGTTGTATAACTGGCTTTGAAGGGTATATGTTACGTACGTACGTACGTATCTTCTTACACTTAGGAGTGATAAATTCGCAATGGAACGTACGTATAACTTAGTTTCGTATATCTTGGCTGTAAATTCGATGTTCCTTCGAAGTCAATATCAATTCATGAATTTCGGCCAACATTCAAATGAAATGTAAAATTCTGATCCGCACATTGGCACTTGTAAGTTAGAATGTTAGTGTTATGTTAAAATGGTAGGTACCTACTAAGAGCATATATACTCTTTGACGGGGCGTAATTAGTAGCGCAGTGCGCGTTGTCTGTGAGGAATGCTTTTGAGCGGACAGACGAGGAGTCTGCGGCCGATCAATGGGGTATCGTGTGTCGACCACCTGCGCTCCTTGCAGCGCCTGCCGCTGTGTACGGGAGGCTGCGAGCCGCGAGCTCTCTGAACATTTCTTCTCTCACCTATGGCGGTCTTGTTATATATTCGGAGCCAGACATTGCTTCCAATAATCTGACTCACTCCCAATTTTTGTTTTTTTTGCCTATCATCAGCATAAGTTTCTCACCCACCGGCCTGGTGTAGCCGTCTTTTCAAGGCCGGGTCTAACAATTCGCCTGCATGCAGCAACGGCTAATGAATGGAGATAACAATGTAATGAAGAGAGAGCTCCACCGCGTCGCCTTCACAGCACCTTGCTCACAATCGCCATGAATGATCTCTCGCAGCCTGTACTCGCGTAGTCTACAATAAGTATAATAATATAACAATACAAAACATTGAATTTCATTTCTTACATTAGCAATATAAACGGTAATTACACAAAGCAGGCTGCATATCGCCTCCGGGTTCTGCGAGCAGTCAGAGATCTCACACGCAGATTGCGTCTCCCCCGAGCCCCCCCGCCGACTCCTGAGAACGTCACTCGTTATCGCCGCCACTCGATTGTGTCGATTAAACTATCGATTGCAATTGCGGTATCGATGTTATCAGCCGACAACCACCCATTGCGGTTTGTGGGAAATAACATCATAACAACAAGCACAGATTCTCTTACGCAACACCGAGGACCACGACTAAGGAAAGGGATAGAGAAGTCAACAAACATTAGAACGGCAGGCAGAATCGGTGACACGGATATTATACACAGATCTCGCTGGAGGCAGTTCCACAAACTAACGCCGCCGTACAACCGCGACACAAGCTCTTTCATTACTCAGCTACTTAAATCATTTGGAGTAAAGACGGAACACTTATAATTTCCGTCATTATCTGTCCTTCCGTCTTGTTGTGCAACTACATATCTGAAATGTAGAGCGTAGGTGTATTTTATTATTTATGGAATATAGGTGTATTTTATTAAGCGCCACATAATTTAATGATTTAGCGTGGCTTGGAGCAGGAGAATTATCGTGGGTTCATCCACTTTTCATTTATGAATACATACATGTAATAGAGAGATGAAACTCTTAGTGTTAGTGATGGGACATGGACATTAGGGATGTCATGGACAGGCGTTTCTGATTAGTAATGAGATGAAATGAATGTTTGAGATATTTGTTGCTAAAGAGATATGAACTACGCCTCCTCTAAATTTTGAAATGCAGAATGGGAAATCGTGTAAATTGCACACAACTCAATCAAACATTCCTATAAAATGTACCTCGTACATACAGACCCCCCGCTCCCCCGCCGCAGGGCGTCAGTTCGCTCGTGGCGGTGTGTTTCGTTAATGCGCTAATTCGAACGATTGTGGGAAAGGGCAAAGACAATGTCGATTAGATCAGAGTTAATGGCGGCCATCACGTGGGAGGGCGCGGGGGAGGCACGCCGAGGGTACGTTATCTCGCATATCTGTCAGGATTAGCCGGAGCCGATATACGCGTCACAACATCGACCTCCCTAATTACACGGTTGCGAGGCTCGAGACGCGCGGGGCTTGACGGAACCGAGCCCGAATATGTTTCACCCCTCAAATGAATCATTGAGTGTCTATTTCTTAATTATTCCTACTAGCAGGACTCATTTTTCATTATTACATACTGGTTGTACAGTTTTGTTAACTATTGTTCAATATAAACTCATATTGTGGTGTCTACACAGTGCCAGCAGTACCCACCTACAGCTGCAATTGTATTGAGACGAAAATTGATCGAAAGTTAGCCACATTGTGTAATAGTTAGGAAATGATCTAACACTACACATGCCGCAACACAAATCGCAACGCTAAAAGAAGATAGTGACAAACTTGAATAGAAGTTTGAAACACTAATCACCTTCGTAGGTGCGTGTACTGTCAGATTGCAATGTCGATTGGGTTTAGTAACTTCAGAACAATGTACGATCTACACGACATACAAGAAAGGTGATAAAATAGGTACCAAACGTGCACAACATCCCGGAAAGTTTCGATCAGCTT
Source organism: Eumaeus atala (assembly GCA_017140195.1). Classification (NCBI taxonomy): domain Eukaryota; kingdom Metazoa; phylum Arthropoda; class Insecta; order Lepidoptera; family Lycaenidae; genus Eumaeus; species Eumaeus atala. The sequence goes on from JAFELO010000129.1 coordinate 184,153, forward strand.
TCAGAGGCCTCCAACATTGCGATGCGCATATGTTGAGAAGATGTGCCTATCTGAGAGCCGCTGCTCTCTATCATAAGTCACGATATAAACACGATAATACACCGCCCTTACTTATACCTCTTTAACAGAATCAGTGCACACCAGATCTGAGCCACTGCACGACATTCGACCGTATCTCGGGACAATAAAGCTCGATTCGTGATAACAAGATGTATACTTCAAATAAGGGGGGCAATGAGAGCATTGTGTTAATATTACAATATGCTGCTGTCAGTTAATTGGAATAGATTATGGGAATAAAGGGCAGCGCCCCGGAGCGGTCTCCGGGGGATTCTCCTGTGGATTTTGTTTTTTATCAAGTCATCGAATGACAGAGTGACAATGGCGCAGAGAGGAATTATCACAATATTTGGTTGCGGTCGCGTGCCAGCGGTTGAAAATGCATCTCCAACAAAACTCTAAAATGCATAACTAAACTCCCTTTCATCGCTGCGTATCCTTTGTCCTTATTTCATAATACTTAATTATTGGAATTCTTAAACGGTTTTGAGTTAAAGATGCTGCTACTGGGTAAATGAATAGACATTTATGTTTCAATCAGGTCCGTGAGCGTGAACGAGCTGCGCTGCTGCACGCGGCGCACGACACAAGCGGCGGCGTCTCCGTCAGCGCTACGTGTCTTTATACAGCTGGCTGACTGTCTGTTATCCATTTATTCAAAATGTATAGCACGGATTATCACATGCTCTGCACCCATGGACGCTATTTGTATGGTGGGTTTTAGTGTAATGCTTATTCACTAATTATGAAATAGATGAAGTATGTATGAGTTGTGCTAAAATAACCGTTACAACAATAACATTTCCAGGATACATCTATGTTAAATAATAAGATACAAAATAAAATAAATTAGTAATTCATAATACGAGTCACTGTTACTACAATATTAGGTACTTATATTTGCAGAATACATACTGAACAATGAAATACGTTTTTTATTGCTGCATTAAAACTGGCAAAACACGATGTATACATAGTTAAAAGGGACTAACGAGTAACGACTATAAAGGGACGTTTCGACCGGGTTGCACGGTTACCGATACCTCGAAATAAGTATTGAGTATTGATCGGCTAACCAGCGAAGGAACTTTAGTGTTGTAACAGACGCGGGAGTCGCAAACGATCGCTTGACGACCGGCCGGCTCAGTGGCTAACGGGTGTTACGCAAGAGGTCGCGGGTTCGAGTCCTGCCTTCTTTATGTCCTATAATTACTTGTAAAATATATAAAATTGATTATAAAATTAATTTTCGGATGTCTAGTGCCTGGCGGTGCTCGCCGCAGGACTAGGCTGCCGTGGTGCGATGCCCATCGATATGATTATTATTATTTAAGAAAACAATGAAGCTTTTAAGCTTGTTGTTTTTCCGTTTATACGGACTAATTTGAGAAACGGATACTACATGCCTATACTTAAATTTGCACTAATGAATAAATTATGTCAACATAAGCACACGTACAGTCTGCGCGCTGCTTGCGCCAGCTAACTCCTAGCACTCCGGGGAACACCCGTCGGCGTACACCTCCTAGGCGCGCTCACCGCGCGAGTTCGCATGAATCACCAGTACTACACGATGGTGCACTACGACCTTCAACTATTCCATTAGTCCCAATCCCAAGGCGTGACCCAGTGAGGGCCCGCATGTCTGCGCCAGCCTCCGCGCCGTGCAGACGGCGCGGCTCGCACTGACCACTCTCAAGGAGTTCTCCCTCGCCGTCTCGAGTGCTGCACGCCGTCCCACCGTCCCGCTGTAGCGCTGTCACGCTGATGACTCACGACTCGTAGCTGTGTAACCGATAGCCCGTCGGACGGATCTAATTCAATTTATTACTATTAGCTTCGCAGCCTTATGCCGGGTCATGAGACGTTTCGAATTATCTTCGTGTACTTATTAACAAATCGTTTTCTATTCACATATTATTGGATGTGTAAAATTTTATTATTTTTTAGATTGTCGATCTTTAGACTCCGAACATACTTTCGGCGAATGCTCATAATGATGTTTGAACTGGTATGTACCGTACCATCACCGCATGGAGTAAGTAGCTCCTATGTGAACATAGATGCTTAAATAAATAAATTTAATATTTCTTATTAATAATCGCATGTTACTAATATTTACCTGTGACTGTGTGTGGAGCGACTCAAAGATTTAGATAGAACTTTGAACGTTCACATTTAGTACGAGGGGCCTTTCATGATGTCAGTGACTACTAAGACAGGATTTTCTTAAATCAACATCTAAGGGTTTGAAATAGGGGGGTAAATAGAATTTAGCCATGTTACGTGGGCGAAATCGTTGCGCATATAGTATATATGACAGCTACGATCATGACCTTACAGCCTCACGAGCAGTTCATGTGGACTGTGCCCGCCCGTCAGGTGCCCCGGTCTGTATATTCCATACAACTGTTGTACCACAGAGGACAGGAGACGCGAGGATTTTATCATTTTTCGTTAATAATTGATATCAATCAACATATACCTATGAAATAACAAGAATGACTTATTCACAAAAACCGTGCTACCTACTAGTCCTATTTTGTTTCTCTTAATATTTTTATTCAGTCACAAGTATTGACCGTGCAGGTACGCTGAACAATACCCGTACAAGAATGTAGCTTTTTATGTGCACACAATAAAACTATAACAAACGAGAATTTGATACAATATTTGGTTTGCGTACAAAAGAATCATCAGCTTATTACACCGTGAACACATACATCGTGCTTGGACGTGTCTGTCGGTAAAAAACACGCAGACACAAGGGCAGAAGTGTTGCAATAAAAATGCAATAATATAGGCTCGTGTATGCGGCGTGCGCAGAGCGAACGACGCGCGTGACGTGCGTGACAATGGGCGCAGCGACGCGTGCGCAGCCGCGGCACGCACCTTGTGCGCTGCTCCGGCGCTGGAGATGGACTACACTTTTGTTTTTTAAAAAGGTGTGGATAAGATTGTTTTAATCTAAACACATATATACTTGGAACAGCTGCCAACAACAAAGGTTTGATTACACATTCACAGGTTACGTGTGTGAGTCCGCTGCCAATAGGCGCAGTAAGCTAGCGCGGAGTAAAATTCTATTCAAGTCCCTTTACTTGCTATCATTTTGGGTGGTACACCAACACCAACATCAACTATTTATATTCATGGATTATCTTGATTACATAAATCGAAAATTTACTTAAAAAGATTATTTGAATTTTTTGAATGCTGCGTATGCGGTATGTATTTCTTTTTTTTTTTTTGGGTCAAAAGGTGTTTTAATTTAATGTTAAATAAATTGTTTCGATAATGTTACACACAACTACCACTGGCCTCATTATATTTAATTTTTTTATAAAAAAATCTGCGCATTTCTATAGTTTCTTGCCAAGGCACTAACACCAAATCGCCTTTTGACCCTGTTTAAACACAAAATATTTAAAAAGACCGCTGGTAACTAAATCCGTACGATCTTTTGTTCACGTGTCCGAAAAAATCAAGCTTAGAGATGAATAAAAAGCTCCACATTCAATATAAATCTTGGGCCATTGTGCTTTTTCATATTGATTCATAATCACAAATAGCGGGTACAAAAGGCGTTTAAGGTACTTAATGTCCGGTAATTGGCGATCAATGAGGATCAGTGGGCACATTGTGTTAAGCCATCGATTGCCAACTACCATTGTCCGAGCTCCGAACGCGGGTAACTCATAAAAAATATGAACATCGAGGGGATTTTACATTGTATTTTGTATCCGATATTAAAAATACATTTTGACAAGTTTTAAGGCTGACCAAATCGCACTTTTGGACATCACTGTCATGTCTCCTAGCCAGGACTTTTTTGTGAAAAAATCAATATCGGAGTTGGTGGCAGGCCTTTGCTTATTAAATTAAAACATCAACAATTCAGAGAGACGAGGTAATTAGTATATAAAGTAGGCTCTCACGGGTCGACGAGTATAGCGTCGGACACACTCGACCTGTGCTCGAACATTATGTGCGTAGCTCTCGCCCTGACTTCTGCGAGGGAGCCAGAGGGCGGCTGAACACTATGTGAACAGTACAGGGTACACGTACAGAGACACCTGTACTGAGCCATCACGTGCGCCCAGAGCAAGTAGTTATATATAATAGAGCTAGGCATCAGCTATCATCTCACCGTGGTTCGAGCCGTGTCGTGGTGGTGAGGCTCTAGCCTGGGGTGATCTCAGTTACCTTGGGCCAATTGAACCGTGGGGGCTGCTCTGTGCACACCTCGTAAGAGGAGTAGGAGCCGCTTTTGCGCACTTTTCCCTCTTTTATGAGGTTGTCCTTTGGTGCAGGTCAACACTTATGTGGAGGTGTCGTCTGTCCCTTAGGGGGCTGACCAGCCGTCGTGATACCCTGATGATCTGTGGTTCCAGAGTACCTCACCAACGGCGCGACTGGTGGCATTCCCGTTAGCTTAGTAAGTATTCGACATTATAATGTGCCGCGAATTCCACATACAACTGTGCATGGTGCATATGCAACTATCGCGGCTGTCGCTGTACGACAGGTTCTACGAGACGACGGGCTGCAGCACTTCACCACTACAGTCTGCTAGTCTCATGTGAGTTGTCCTAACTTTCCTACCTACGACCTACGGCCAGCTGTAGGCTAGTGATATAAACTTGTCGAGTTCACATCACAATTGTGAATTCATTGCGCGATATAAACAAGGTGTAATAACGAACTTTGTTTTAAATTCAAAGAGGTCTGTAACGAACAGCGGGCGGCGGTGGTGGGCCCGGGCGGGTCCCACGCGCTCTGAATGAGAAATACGAGCCGAACGGATACTACTATTATCAAAACATTATTACAACACTCCAACCATCACCCTTCGAATGTAAAAATTAAACAACAATTGCCTTTAATATTCGCTCGCTGGTGCCGACCGCGGACCGCCGACCCTCGGCTGGTTGTATAAAAAAACTGTCAATCTGCCGTAGATCAATCATGTCTCGTGAACGGGAGGGGTGAGGCCGACCACAATCGCATTCGCAGATAATAAAAGGCGGTCCATATTTACGTAAAACCATCGTTTTGACAATATTGTCTATGAACACCCGACACCGATTTCGCCGTCTCACTCCTTTGTGGCTCCGTCAAATTTGACGTGCACGGTGCGGGGCCGCGGGATGTCAAGTACGCCAATTGATCCTCTATGGCTAAAGTGTATCAGCGCAGGTCGCGGCGGCCGTTATACAACTTATATCATTCAACTATCAATTAAGTTAACAACAATCATTTTTTTTTCCACAATTTTTTTATCAATACTTTTTAATATAATTACAATTTGATGCACAGCGATAAGCAGCAGAAAGCCGTCTTAAATTAATTATTATAGCGAAGTCGATCCATGAAAATTATGTTAAAAAAAATAAAACATTATAAATAAATCTCTATTAAAATTAGTTAGGAAATAATAGAACATTCAGTTATGTGATGTCCACTGTATTTTATGTTATAAATCGCTGAAGCCATTAATCTTCATAATCGGAAAAAAGTATCGTTAGAAAACCATTATTTTAGTTTATCTTATTATCTAAATTAGAGGCATCTTCTTTTATAAATAAAACTGTGCTGTCATCCTGAAACTATATCACATATTGATTTGTGACTTCCGCTCTATCATTGATGTAAGTAAGAAACAGTAAAGGCACCAGACCACTTCCTTGAGGGACTCCATACTTAGTCTGCTTAAAGTCGAAAGTATAAAATAAAGTCTTACAAGTCAAGCACTATTGTCAATTTAGCTCTCCGGATTTCCGTTGGGGTGCCTATTAACTTTTACCACGCAAACTTTTTTTTTAAGCATCGGAACCTTTTGGTGACTACCGACCGCCATGGACATTCGGATAATTGTTACGCAGATGCGTTGACCTCCTATCATCCGCTCCCCCAAGGTCACCGGCTCCTCACAAACCGCACGAAACGCGAGAGCGCTGCTGTAACTTTACGCCGGTATAAGGTGAGCGAGAGGTACTTTCCCGGTCGTGCCGGCCCAATTCCGTTGCATGGGAGGACGTAGTGTCCATACACCATGCATGACACTACATCCTCCAATGCGGCACGGCACTACCTCTTTCAAAAAAGTAAATATAAGACTGTGGTCTTCAGTGGATCAAAGAGAACAACAGCTACAAATGCTTTTTTTTTTTTTCAGGAAAGTATCTCTGGTTGCACAACTGCTAGCATTACCACTTTTTGCATTTATAATTCTTTCGACGCGTTTGGGAAAAATAATGAGCGTAAATTGTTGCAGGTTACATTCTTGGAAATACTATCGTAATCTATACTTATATACTTTTATTATTTAGATAATAAAATTATATATGGAACTTTAGTATTCAACAATGAACTAAACCGTCCAAGCTATGTAATGAGTAAAGAAGCAGACACGACGATTACATTCACCTTTCATTCATCATTCTGCTGACCAGAGACGGGAATATAAAAAAGTACAGAACACCTATACCCTGAATTTAGGTATAGTCACCATTTTGGTTTTTTTTCAGACCTGAATGTACTTCAGAGTTGTGGAAACGAAGAAAAGTCCAATAGAGCTTCATTGGATCGCTATGAGTGTTCGTCGGGCGACGAGACTAGGTTTGGGGTCGGAAGGGGGTCCGACCCCAAACCTCCTCCAGATGGGAGAGATGTATCCCGACACGAGAAGTTATATAGGGGCCATGCATCGAAACCAGTTGTTGCTGAACCGTACACTTTTCGGGTATAATATCAATTACATATCTTCTCCATGCAGGCCGTTGTGATTCTTTCATTTGTATATCTAAATTGCGCAAGAGCGCGCGCGTTTTGTCCAATGTTTGAACCTTTGTGTCAGGGGCGCACTCGTCTCGGTCTTCCGTTCCTTCGTTGCAATTCAAAAGACATTTATTATGTTAATCATGTGAACTCTTCCATAAGCAAGACGCTGTAACTTGTAAACACGAAAAAGCACTGAAGGAGAAGGAAGTCCACGTGCGCGCACGCTCGGCTGCGCACCGCGTTCCGCACACGTGCCCGCAGCTCGCGGCGCACGCGCAGGTAACTAATCGATAGCGAAAGAACAACAAGACACGAGAATGCTCTTCAGTTTGTTAAACAGCTGGAATCTAATATTATGTGTTTAAAGTGTATAACTTTTAGCAAAGGCTGTGGGAAAGAAAGGACAGTAACTATAGACATCCTATTGTATGTCTGGTAGTACATGGACTGTGAACTAGCTGTCGTTACAAATTATCTACGAATATGAAAATCTCTATTTCAGTAATATTGCGTGATTTTAGAGGTGACAAAATACCTCGCTTTGAAAAAGAAAAGTAGGAGAAAAAATAATACCGATAGAAAAAACTTCAATGAGGACTTCAAAATGTCACTACCAGAGAGAATGCAAGTTAAATAGGTAATAATGAATATTTGTGTAAGCTCGCCAGCTCGCGTAATCTGCCTGGCACCCGTGCACTTTATCACCGGCGCTAATCACCTCCCCTAGCTCAGCCACATCATTAATGAACTGTCAATACTCAACACAGTAACGAATATTCAATACACAAACCGCACGCCTCTGGTAGCTATATAATTAGCAACGACCCTGATGGTGTTCTAATGTGAAAGTAGTCGCTTGTAGAGGTGTTAAGTCGGCTTCGCACACACTTGCTGTGTTATTGAAACACAATCCTTAGACTTACTATAAAAAATCAAGACATTAAAAAAAAAGATATTCGTAAGTTGATTCCTTGTTTCGCCTAACGTGTATTGAACAGACAAGTAATTTGATCACGATACGCACGCCTGCGTCAGCTATTGTGCTTAAATGGACATCAATGGCCTCGCGATTATTGACTGCAGTCCACAGCACACAACTGACCCTGCCACAGCCTCCCCCGTCCCCTACCGGGGTATGAACAGATTGATCACTGCACGTGAATGCGCCTCTAATTTCTGCTAATCCGGGAATTTGCAAAACATAAAACATGATTCACACACACCCTTAGTAGTTTATTTATATATTGATATTCCATTTACAACTAACTGCATGTTTTGAACGGTTACAATAGATTACGTCTGCACGACTTATGAGTTGCTGAATGTGGTGGAGGAGGGGCCTCCCCTCTCACCAACCCGACACACCGATCTCGGGATTGTTTATTAAGAAAAGGAGAACTACAAGTTCTTGATTATAGGCAATGATAGTTATTGACATGAGTATGAATAGAATAACAATGAGCACGACGGCAACGCTGGAGAGCTGACGCCTGAACCTTCCAACCCTGCAGGCAGCGTACGGGCAGGCAGCGTACGGGCAGGCAGCGTACGGGCAGGCAGCGTACGGGCAGGCAGCGTACGGGCAGGCAGCCCGTGTGTTCTAATGCACAGTGTTACTATCATTTACTTCTTGAAGCGAATGTTATTGAAGGTTTTCTTTTTACCTACCTTCTGACAGCTGATCGGGATAAATAATAAAAAATGTATATGTAACAACAGATAACTAAAATGTTGACTATTCTTCATGTTATTTTATGAGCATAGCTCGTGCGTCACCCGCGAGCACGTCGAGCACAGCTGCTGTGTTACCCGCAAGCACGTTGAGCATAACTCTGTCGAGTGCTGGAAGAATATCCCAGCGGAACGACGAAATTTTTGTACTAGGTGGAATTAGGGTTAGTAAGAGGTGCAATGCTGCTTTGCGGCCCAATTGGACCGGCACAACCCGGCAAGTGTCTCTCGCTCACATGATACCACCTATGTGAGGCGCCTTTCGTGCGGTATGTGAGCAGCCGGTGTAGCACTGGAGCACGCATTTTCAAAGCAACTGTGATGATATAAACCTACTTCAGGGTAGTGCCCCGGCTCACACGCTGCGACTACAATTCTTGTTCAGTTAGTATATCTATAGGTTATTGCCGCACCCTGTCTTGCCTATCTTCGTGTATGTCTTTACAAACATGAAAAAATTGCTCAGTGGGCGAAGACTTCCATCCAATGTGGAGATGATACCTGAAGCTGAGGTCTACTCTTCAGGGCCAGTGTTCATGTTCTTGCTATAATCTCAAAATATGTTCATCATCGTGTAGACAAACGCTTCCCTCACTTGATCGAGCTTGATGATAAGCTCCGCGAACAAAAAATAATAAGTAATAGTTTGTGGTGTTGGAACATACAGATACATGTTACAGATGTTTGTGGCCATCTGTAATCAAGTGCTTGTGATCAACTGAGTGATGATTTTTTTCTGACAGAGCGTAACCGTGTGAGACACCTCCGTGAGACAGGCTCTATTATTATAGTATACTGAATGAGTCCTACTAAAGGGTGATAAAATATCGCCCCCCCCCCTCCCCCAATATTGGAATCATAGTACTCAATAAATACTTTAAATGAAAATTGTTTTGAATAAAATCGATAAATTTTATGTTTGCTGCTACGGAACCTTCAGAGGCGAGACGACAGTAAATGTGACTTAGCGCCAACAAGTAATTGTTGGTTACACGAACACCCAACAGCGTCGATGCTATAACAATAGTCGTAGATCTGCGCCGTACAAATATTGTTCTAATAACAATAAACATAAAGTATTCGCGGTTGTATCGTTTAACCCTTTTCCCACCGCTCTAATTTTACTAATGCGTTCGGCGGCGGAGGGTCAATAAGTATTAGGTTAAACACATGCTTTGAACCATTGTTTAAACTCCACATTAACAAATTATTTACATCCTGATTTAATTGTCATACCTATTATTTTTGATCCAGTCCTTAATATTTAGGACATTTTTTTTATATAGTACACTAAGTAGATACATAAAATTTCGTACTTATACATATATTTATTAAAAATACATTTTTAAATATTCTTAAAATAATAAGTGCTTAAAGATTCTTAAAATAACAATACAAGAGAAATAATTGTTAACACATAGAAAAGACCATTAATTAAACACGTAAAATATAATAAATGTCGAAAATTTGGCACGCGCATAACAAAATATAGTTCTAAATACAACCGGAATAGAAACCGTTCACAGGATGCTGTCACAATCGTAGCTAATTGCGCATAATGAGTTGAGCAACAAATGCAATATGTTTTTTTATTTATCCTCGCGTACGCCCTGCCGATTTGGCCACCCTTTGATTTTTGCGGGTCGAAATAAAATTTAATGGGCCGTCGGGTGCGTTTTAAATCTATCAATGAGCAATGTGAAATATCCGATTTCCCTGTATTGTGCTAAACAACGATTAGTCTTTATATTATAGTCTGCTCATATTTTCAAATGCCATATTCTTCACTTTGTGTGGTCTATTACTTTATTACAACAATAAATCCATGCGTTATGATGTAAAATTTTATGAAATATTTTTTATTCAAATTTACTTCGTTGGGATTTACATTTTATTTACAATCAGGTTAAAATTCCAATTTTGTTGTTGAAATAAAATGCACTGGAGTGAATTTGACCTAAAAGAACGGCTCAGGTAGGTAGGTACCAACCCTATATGTAAGAAAATATTTTAAAACCATTATACAATTTTATTGACTTTAAAAGAAATAGACCGACAACTCGGATGAGATGCCATAAATGATGGTCAGTGTCATTATGGTCATTATTTTGACAAAACACAGGAATATCAAAGATTTGTAGACGTAACAGAGTAATGTACAGTTAGTAACTAGAGGTTAGCAATTAAATGTTCGAGTTAAAACAATAACACTTCACCCATAAACTCGCGTGTCATCCGATTGTTACCGATGGCACATATTGGAATCAAAGTCGTAACAGTTCCGTTTCCCACGGCCGGCCGCGTTCCACTCCGGCCACTTCCTACAGGCGCCAATTAATCAGGTCCCCAATGAAGGGGTATTCCCACGTCATGATCACCCACAATCACGCAACATCTTTGTCCTTCATTAGATTATGCCCCCCTCCGTATTGTTTCGAGGGTGAGCGTGAAACAGGACTGACCATAATACCATTGTTGCTGTTTAATTTTTATAATGGTAGCCAACGTGCCCTGTGAGATCTCTCATGTTATACTTAAGTGATTTTCATTTTTTTAAACGAACGCGCGTAAAGCACATTCATATATGTATCACTTAGGCTTTTGCTAAAGTGAAAATACAAAAACTAATAAATAAATAAACGGTAATGTTATTTGTGTCTATAAATTAAGAAGCGTAAAGAAACATAATATTTTATTGGGTTAATCGCTTCAATGGTGTTTAGTGATAGTTTCAAAGCATGTGCTTTAAATATTAACATAAATTTCACACTATTGTCAACAATTAACTTAATGCTAGAGCGGGGGTATAATTTGCCTGTAAATCAATTCGAAATAAAGAAGCAACCGACAAGAGCCCATGTTTATGTTAATGAGATCCCAGAGACAGGCGGAGGGTCGAAGTTGTGACGCCGCTGTGCGACAATGCACATACTGCTCAAGTGTTAAAGGCGTTTCATTTGCTTATTGCCATTAGCTTGATCTTCGCCGTAAATAAAACTTAGCTTTTTATAGGGGGACAAACGAGCAATCGCAATCTTTCCACGACTACCGACGCCCATAAACATCAGCATAATTATACCGATGCGTTGCCTTCTCTTTCACCTCCCGCCCAATGGGCCCTGGCTACTCACATAACGCTCGAAACGCGACACCGTAGGTGCGCCGGCCCAATTCTGTTGCATTGGAGGATGTAGTGTCATGCATCATGCATGGCTTTACCTACCTAATAACTTTTTTCATTCAACGCTTATTTTTCCCCCTTTCTATTTAACCGCTTAAGTATTAAGCATTTGAAGTTCTAAATCGTGAATACTAATTTCGAAAACTTTTCATTCAATAGTTTTATTGTATGGAATTTTAGGAAACATTTTTGTCTACAAACCGCAAACCTAAGTGAGCCGACTGCCACCGAGTCTTGCTGAGTAGGTGCAGAGTTGATTGAGAGCAAATTGATATTGCAGAGCGTCATCAATACTATATATTGATTACGATCTAGGCTCGGTCTAGCTACGAAAATTGGAACTATGTAGAAAGTTGGGAGAATTTTTCCAGATATGTCTTGAATCTAAAATAAAAAGGACCTCACTTCGCCTGACTTTGCAACTTTCTAAACCAATACTGATACCCAGCGGCGATTGCTGTGATATCGAAAATGTGGAAAAATAAAAATGAAGACAAACAGCTATACAAGCTGTACTTAAGTTAGGAATATATCGTTGTACTGGTGAACAGCCGCGGGCGGCCGAGGCAGCCCCGAGCCGGGCACAGAGTCATGTGCTGCGTGTATGTAGCGTCGCGCGAGGCGCTGCGCTGCTGCGCCCGCTGCTCGGCGCCGCGCGCCGCTGCGCCCGCTGCTCGGCGCTCGACGCTGACGCTCAGCGACGCCCGCATGCCAGATAACGGCCGACTATAAATTACCACACGGCTTTTCACAACTAAACAAAGTTTTCACCTTGCTTTTATTATCGATCGCAAGGTGTTCAAAATGTAACTAAGACATGTTATACCTTTTATGTATTATATAATAAACCCCTTTTTATTTTGACCAGATGCCGTGAAGTTGCTACGTCTAGCTGCGACGAATACTTCATCGCAATACAACGCCTTACTCTAAGGGTATCGACCAGTCACCGTCATCATCATCATCAGCCCCTGTCGGTCCGCTGCTGGACGCAGGCCTCTTGCAATGAACGCTAAGACGGCCGATCTCCTGCTACTCAGAGATCCATCCTGGGCCGGCTACTGCTCGGAGATCGTCTTCCCACTTGGTGAACGGTCGACCAACACTTCGTTTGCCTAAACGCTGTCTCCACTTCAGAATCTTACTGGCCCATCTGACATCAGTTCTCCTGAGTGTGTGACCAGCCCATTGCCACTTCAGCGATCTTATTCGACGCGTGATACTTTAGTTCTCTGTCTTGTGACTTCGTTACGAATTATGTTGGACAGAGAAACACCCAACAATAGCCCGTTTAAAACTTGCGGACCAGTCCTAAATTAAGAGCCCATGTTTCTGCCCCGTGGGTCATCACAGTGAGAACGTATTGGTTGAAGACTTTTGTCTTCAAGTTCAGCGGCATATGTGACGTGAGAATGTGACGAAGCTTCCGGAATGCTGCCCAACCCAACTGAGTCCTTCTATCGGCTTCATTCTCGAAGTTATATCTACTTTAATGTAATAATTGCCTGAGGCAGACGTATTCGTATAGGACTTCGAGAATAGCACCATCGACGTTGACCGGCCTGGGGTGAACGTGTTCGTTGAACGTGACCTTGGTCTTGTCCAAGTTCTTTTTCCAAGGAGGATTCATTTAGGCTGTGCATTATGTTCCTGCAAGCTCTCCAACGATTCGGCTAACACAACGATACCGTCGGCGAAACGAAGATGTTAATATTTATGCCACATTCTACCCAGTTTAAGGTAATAGAGACGTTCTCCGAAGCATTAGTGAACATTAGGGAAATGACACCCCCCTGTCGCACTCCTCGATGCAACTAGATTGGCCTCGACTAGTATATAATAGTGTATATTTGTCTGGGTTACAATTGCTGTTGTATGTATGCATAGTATCCACTTGCCAGATGGCCGTCGTAGCACGCCCAACACTAGTACACACATGAGCTGGTAGGTGAATAATCTCCAGTTGCTCTCGCAGCACTGCGGCACACTTATCGGTTCGACATTACCGAACTGATCGAGAGTAATCAAGAGTAGAATGCAATCGGCTCGAAAAATTTGTGATATGAAGCTTTTGGTTACGTGTGTACTGTACTTCAAAACTAGGCGCCATACGGCTCGAGAGCGATAGTGAAGTGATTCCACATACATGATTAAAACGTCTTCTGTACAGAAGATCTTTGCTGTGTCCCGAACACTTCTCCTGACGCACAAACCGCACCAAACACGACGGCATAGCTGTCACTTTACGGCGGCACCATGTGTACCTCCCCGGTCGTTCAGCCCAATACATCGTGGCGCTACCTCTTACTTACTTATACTTATCATTATCTTTATCATTAAAGTAGGTTAATGTAAATAATATACAACACCCGATAATAGAATCACATCGCCACACCGCACTGAGGAAGCATGAAACCCGAAGCATTGGGCCCCCGCGCGCACCTGTCACTAGACCATCAGTCTGTCGGAGAATGTCAACAAACACGTAATCAAAATCAATTGTGAAAAGGACATGTGACTCTTAAATCGTTGGAAAACCGCGACACCGGGACACCCGGCAAGCTGAATTCCGACAAAGTTGCGCATCCCGGATTAGCAACACCCTCGACGCGCTGACCGACTCGGGGGATTTGTGCGGGGGCGCTGTTTGCCGAACAAAATAGTTATTTGATTAACTCTCTTTCATGTGCGTTCGTTGGAACGAGACTCTGGGATTTGTTTAATTTCACCCTTTGTTCGAGTGTCGCTTGTGTGGATAGGCTTATGGGGGGCTCAATAGAGATGGAGAGATACGCGCGAGTGGCGCGGGGTCTGCTGTCGCCGGCAGATCAACCTGTCTGATTCACCTCCGGTAGTTTGATAACGCAATCACACTTCTACTTTGGATCGTTGGTTTCACTTGGGGCGTAATAGAAATAATGTTTGAATCTCTTGTAAAAGGTAGTGCCGTGCTGCATTGCAGTCCAGATGGCCACGACCGAGTAGGTACAGGAGGCGGCCTGCACACTTGAATGAGTGCCTAAATGAAACTAAACCAAATTGACTTACAATACTTATGTATTGTTTAACATTTAGCTAAAATAATTAAGTTTCTGCCTTCGTAAACAAAATGAATAAAATTTGAAAATATTGCATACTTTTCCAAAAAAAAATCAAAGGCTGGGTTATATTTATGATGTTTGAATAATAATATAAATAATAATCACTGGACCATACTTAGATGTGAATATTATAACAGTACCACTCAAGGAGTAACACAAATTGTTTAAGCAACACTTAATGTTTAAGCCATTTTATAATATAGATTTAATTGCTAATAATTTACTCTTAGTATCTTAATAATTTACCTATTACTTATTATATCCCACTGTTAACCAAAATTTTTATTAACCAAAAATAACCCACAAATGTTATTATTCTAAGCAGGAATAAATCATATTATGGTCTCAAGCTTATCAAATAAATAGGAAATAAATTTAAAATAAGTGGATCGACATAAGATATAAACCAGTCTCTTCTTCACTCCTCTGAAGAAGTGGGCATTGCGAGACCACAAGAAATTACTTCGATACTTTGAGAATGTCCGAAAGTTGTGTAAATGTTTACGGCAGCTAACGAGCTCCACTGGTGCGTTAGGCTTGGACTTATTTAGTCGATGATGGAGTCATGTTACAATTACGTAACACTTACTCGTACTTCGAGATACTTGTGTCTTACGATGAAGTGTCCCCTCTGGCCCCTGGTATCTAACGGCTAGGGATAGGCTTAAAGCTAAAGAGTAAACTGATTCAGTATTCAGGGGCCAGATCTCTGTGTGAGAAAATTGTATCCGCGACATGTGTTCATTGTCCTTTGATCTCTGGATCTTATCTGCTTTAAACGAGCGAAGACTCGCAGTTTCTTTAAAAGAGAAAGCTTTTTGAAAAAAAAAGGCTCTTTTATGTTAAATGTACTAACTACCCTGTTACAATTTTCCAATTTCACCCGACATTGTCGCTGTCACATATTAATGAAAATTATTGACTATGACATGCCATATGCCAACCTGTTGAACAAAAATATCCGATACTTGTTAGCTTGTGATGATCCCAATAATCTGGTGACCAGCAAATTACACTACTAACAGAATCGGTTGCTGATTGCACATTTGTCATACAGACGTGCCTGAGCCACTACGGCGTTCATTAAGACGTGCCTGAGCCACTACGGCGTTCATTAAGACGTGCCTGAGCCACTACGGCGTTCATTAAGACGTGCCTGAGCCACTACGACGTCCATTAAGACGTGCCTGAGCCATTACGGTGTTCATTAAGACGTGCCTGAGCCACTACGGCGTACATTAAGACTTGCCTGAGCCACTACGGCCTTCATCAAGACGTGCCTGAGCAATTACGGCGTTCATTAAAACGTGCCTGAGCCACTACGGCGTACATTAAGATGTGCCTGAGCCACTGCGGCGTTCATTAAGATGTGCCTGAGCCACTACGGCGTTCTGCTTAGAATGCTGGATTACACACACACATGTACCCGTATGTACATAAATAAAATGCAATTAAATTAAGAGATGATCCTTGTAATGGTATTCTAAGAATAACCTACACCGATTTCTTCCAAGGGTGATCCGTGCGGCTATTGAAACTAAAAAACATCCAAAATTCAATAGAGAAGATGGCTGGGTCCTGCCCTCTGCCTGGGACCCAGTGATAAATATAATCAAATCAAAAAGTAAACAACACCTCAAGACAGCAAGATATAAGAAGTACTGTGTGCGTTAATCTGAACAACAAAAATTATAATTCTTCGGGTACTTTTAAAAACTTATTTATTTATTTATTGAAACATAAAATAAAAACCATTTACAATATAGTTGCGGTGTATCAGAAAGCCGCTGGAGTTTATCCGCACACAGACAGACGCCCGTCAACGTCAATCGTCAACGCTCGGCATCAAGAAATTGTTAATGTGAAGTTAGCGCGTGCGATAAGAGCGCAGTTTGTGTAAGCGACGACAACACAAGAGGAACCGGAATTGCAATCTACAGGCACGGGGGGATTTGCGCTTAAGTTCCCAATAATGTTTAGTTTTATATTCCTAAATTAGATACACGCATCAGGACATCTGTCATTTCAGTCCACCCGTGACCATGGTTGCTGTAATGCTTCTGAACCGTCGGGCTAGTTAAATAATTATTTACAGCGCGATAGAATCCGTAAAAGTAATTTTATTGTAGTGGTCTATTTATGTATATACATAAATAAAACCTTAAAGGTACATAAACACAATCGCGTGCACACACTTACACACGCACACATAGAGACGGTACGCAGGGAGTTGTACAAACAGCGACTGAATCAAATTCATTATCCTGTTGCTATCAGCATTAAGTAGATAAATTATGCATGACAGGTATTAACACTTGAGTCTAAATTCAAAACAGAACCGCGATCAACGGACACTTATCTACTTTGTATTTTTGTTCTGTATCTTTTTTTTTACATTGGGTAAATGTTTTCACGCACACGCACGCTGCTGACCCGGGGGAGCCTCTCGGCTACGCTGAAACACTACAAGCATCACTGATGCTGCACTTCTTCCGCCTGTGGACGGAACGGAACGGTAGCGCTCATGTGTCCGAGCACTAAACACATCAATCAACATCGTGGCGCCACCTAACCCAGAGATTCCTCCCCCGGATGAGGCGGGTGCTTGTAGCCATTTGGCAACGAAGCATAATTGTAAGTTTTCTTTTTTATTTTGTCTAGACTCTATAGCCAGTACCTATCCACTGACAATGTTTTAGGATTATGTACTGAATTTCGTTGTTTCATGTACTTAGATTCCTTAACAAATTAAAGTGGTTCATGTGCTACGATCGCATTACGTCCTCAAGTGTGAGCGATCAAAACTTTACAACTAGCAGGCGCGGTGAAACCGCGGCGCTGAATAGTCGGTCCGCAAGTGGCAGTTGCCTTTGTGTTCACTTGTTCGAAGTTTCCTCGTCGGCTGCCGGCCTCTTAACCACACAGCTACACAAACGTTATTGTAAGCTCACTAGAGGTACATTCTTGCTAACCAGAGGTCGGTACACTCGTAAGTACCCACGGCATCTATGTGGGGGTACCACTCTAAATAGTCTGCCATTTTTTCAAAATTGTTCACAAAACAAAAGTTGTATTCGCAAGTACTTACAGTCAACTTTAGACATCAAGCTCTTTATAAATGAATTAAACCTTCGTACTTATATAATACTTTACATTTGAGCAAACGACTTTAGAGGCCTAAGGTATTGTGTCTGTATCATGACATGGCCATTTGTACATTTAGCTATGAACGGTAAGGCACAATAAAAGTTTGTTCAGACATTCGTGGGCGTCTTCGGGTAATATTACAGTATTGGCACGGGCTATATGTGTAGCGTACGTATCTAGTATTGGCACGGGCTGTGTGTAATGCGTAGGTATCTAGTATTGGCACGGGCTGTGTGTAATGCGTAGGTATCTAGTATTGGCGCGGGCTGTGTGTAATGCATAGGTATCTGGTATTGGCACGGGCTGTGTGTAATGCGTTGGTATCTAGTATTGACACGGTTTATGTATAATGCGTATGTATCTAGTATTGGCACGTGCTGTGTATAATGCGTAGGTATCTAGTATTGACACGGGCTGTGTGTAATGCGTATGTATCAAGTATTGGCACGGGCTGTGTGTAATGTGTAGGTATCTAGTATTGGCACGGGTTGTGTGTAATGCGTAGGTATCTAGTATTGGCACGGGCTGTGTGTAATGCGTAGGTATCTAGTATTGGCACGGGCTGTGTGTAATGCATAGGTATCTAGTATTGACACGGGCTGTGTGTAATGCGTAGGTATCTAGTATTGGCACGGGCTGTGTGTAATGTGT
>JAFELO010000129.1:209861-254353 GCA_017140195.1 Eumaeus atala
AACATCTAGTATGAGTACTACATCATGTAAGACTAACTGTTTATTAGCTATTCGAAGTTTGTAGTTTTTAATTTCGTTTTTCACTACGCTCGAAGAAGCGAGAACGAAGGAGACAACTGTGCCTGATGCGGTGACAACACAACCACTCTTATCAAAGATTGGCTGCAAAGTTTATCTGTAGTTCTTACCTTCACATCTGTGTACAGTTTAGTAATGGAAAATAATGCGCATAGTGACTCTTTGCACAGTAGGTACGATGATAGAGAATAATGAGCATTGTACCTCTTTGCATAGTAGTTACGATGATAGAGAATAATGCTCGCAACTGCTAGGAGGTTTCGCTAAAGGCTAAAGGGGAATTAGAAAGCGATACATATAATGTCTACATGTGTGAGTGGCCGCATACTTTCTAAATCTCTGTTACCTGTGGGTATTTTACACATGTTGTGGCGCTGAATTTGCGCCTCATGAATATCGCTGAAAATGTAAAGCAGTCTAATTGGAATTCTGCTATTGGCTGTAACCCTGCGGCGCTTGATTGGCCGCGTCGAGCTCGAAGGCGGAGTCTCGGCGACCTCGCCGCGGCATTCGCCGGCGCTCAACCCCACCTCGGCCCGGGAGCGGGACAAATCAACCCCGTGTTTATTTTTGTTGTTAAAGTCAGTGAGGTACGAGCCTCCGATGTACAAACAGCGACATACGGCGGGTTGTAGTGTTGCAGTGCAGTGCGTGCGGTGCCGTGCCCGTGCCCGTGAGCAGGTCCGTGTCGGGACGATCGAGAGCTGATATACAGCATCTCGTGGAAATGGTGATCCTGTAAGTACCTGTTATATTTATGACTCTTGTTGTTCATTCTTCATAGACACACCGGTATAAGGCAGGTACCAAGGTACTTGATGCGACACCGTAACCACACTAAACACTCACGCGCATAACTTACTTTACTTAAACATTCAATGCTTTATAGTTTATTTTTAATAGTTCCTATGTGAGGTGACCCACCCCTGGGTGCTGCTGCTGGCTAACCATGTACACATCTTCTTGCATACGTACATTCACTTAGCAAAATGTAGCAATTTATATGACTTGGTGTCGACTTTTTTGACTTGGCATTAGACAGGCATGTAGGAAAAGTTGTAATTGAGACTTTGTCCATGAAAATTTATTAATTAACAAAACCATCACTTTTGTGGTAGTGTGGTGGTGTTTGTCAATAGACCACTGAGATCTGATTCACAAATTTACTTAAAAATAATCGAACCAAAACAGATAGGTATTCCCAAGTAGTTTAGTCCCCCAGTAGTCAGTAATCAGTAGTCAGTGCCCCCTGCAATTGCCGCGACCGCTTTTTGGATGAACTTAAAAACACCTTGCGGCCTTCCAATGTAGGTAGTATGCAGGCAACCTCTTGCTCTTTGTGATTGTCCTGGCGACGCCTCCAACTGGGCGCAGACGCTCGTTACACATGGAAAGTGCTGTAGTAAAGTAACCTGTTCAATTTTGCTGTTTTTCAGAGCCAACTTTTAAATCATAAGTTCAGTGAAAAAGTTACTTTGTTAATTCATCTGCATGTGCAATATGTTTTACTTTAGACAATTGTTGGCGCCATAAGTTTGGGGACCCTCATACCCTGGTCACCTACCCGAAACAATTCCAAACGTTCTTCCAATATGCAGGTACATAACCCTCTCGGCAGCTACTAAATATTTCCTGCAGGACTTTACCAACTTAAAAACTTTAAATAAATCATCAGCGTGCGTGCCTTAGAAGACATAGTCTTTTTTTTTAGATCCAATGATATTAGGTAAGTTACATTTATTATAAGGACATTTAGACATATATTTATCTATAAATTAATACCTGCGTGAAGAAAAAAGTCCCATCCTCTTTTTAATTAAGTTAGAATTGTCCGAATGAAGGAATATGTTACCTTTTAAGATTGTACGGAGAAGAAGAAAAGCTAAACTTTTAATGTATATGCATTGGGCGATAATGATTGGGATGGAAAATGATGAAATTGCTAAGATGGCTATTAAGAAATTCGATTTTATCATTTTTATTGAGTACGTCCCTGTTTCGCAAGGATATTTCACAAAATGTGACGTATATTCATTGTTGTACAGAAATACCAATATTATCACTTTTAATGTCGGCCTCGTAAACGGTGTAACGTTGTACGTGACAAATAATTCAATTGATGACGGAGCGACGTCTGTCGGGACGGCTGCTGTCGATCATTTCTGCAGCAGTGGTATAAGGATTTACTTGATTTTTTTTCCACTCCTTTATTTATATTATCGAAGATTTCCTAATGATCTCTAACGTTTTAGAAAATATGGTACAGCCTATGTTCGTCAGCTGTAATGTAGGATTCCAATGGTTAAATTTTCATTTTGGCAACTTGGTCCACTACTAACAGAGCCTATTCTATGCAAACAAACAATAAAACCATCGAATGTTTCCTCTTTATAATATTAGTGTAGAAAATAATACGCACTCTGCGGGATGCACACAATGCTTAGACTCATGTACCTAACACAAAAATTATGACACCGTTAAACACATTTTGACGTGTGACATTCCGTTTTTATTTACAAAAATGTATACGAAGTGGAACGGTTTTCTATTGAATTTTTTTATTGAAAAATCGAATTTCGATGTCTGAGCGAATATAATAGATATAACTAAATTAAAATAGTTTAATTTCGACAAGTTTTTGAACATTAATGACTTAAGTTTACGCGAATGTTACTGATTACAATAACACTACTTTTACGGGCTTTAGCGCGGTTTATTTAATTATACTCTATTTATTAAATATATCCCGGTCTTTCAGAAGCTTTACAGCAACTAGTGTCCACCCGTGACCATGGTCGCTGTAAAGCTTCTGCAACGTCGGGTTGGTTAAATAATGAAATAAACCGTAAAAGTTGTTTTATTGTAATAAGTTTTTGAAGTTATTGACTACATTTCCTACGTTGGTACGAAGGGAGGTAGGTAGTTCTAATGAACAAACTGCGGCTAGCGCCAGCGGTAACAAGTAAACTGAGTTGTAGCCAATCTAGACGGTCGTGCACAATTTACACTCATTTGCTAGAAGCGGCTCATATTATTTGTATATCTTGTGCTGCGGTGGCTGGCAAGTGTCAGGAAAATCGATTAGTTTGAATAAATATAACGTCTATATCCTGTACCTAGTACCTACCTCCTGCGGACATCTAACATTGTGTGGGCGTCCATCCCTTAGATAGCTACCAGTAGTATGGACTTTAGTTCTGTGACTGTTGAACACTTCGATTATTCCCGAGACAAAGTTGTGTTCTGTACAGACGCATTTGTATTTGTGTTCCAAATGCGTCTGTACTCGGTTACGTGTATGTTACAACGTCTGTATGGGCGTCCTCTTCATTGTATAAATTCAATTACATATTTTGGTTCCTATATCTGATGGCATCTTGGTCTTGCCTGGGCTGGACTGGAGCGATCGCTTCCTATTGTTCAACGTCGACAGTACCCTAAATATGGAATTTCTTTTTCCTAAACTTGTGCTGTGGAGACGGCGAGCAACCCAATACAGCTTCATCGGACTGCTATGAGAGCACGTCTGGCGACAAGAGTAGTTTCAGGGCTGTAAAGGGGTCCTCGCTCCCCGGCAACTGGAAGAGATTCATCCCGACATGAGAATGTATATAACAGCTAATTTAACTATTATTATCATGGCCAGAGAGACGGCGGGGTCCCTCATCCCCAGTCTCGACGTCGGGGATAGCTCGCGCGCGATAGCTCAAATGGCCCCGGAGTTGGCGTGAATTAATGGCTCATGGAGAGGAACATCACTAACATAAATTGCTGGTCTATGCAGGGTTTTTTTATCCCTCGCTACATCCGCGTGAAAAGAACTCTCTCGTACAACTCAGCCAACGAACTAATGCGACTCATTAGACTGTGGCTTGTGGGCAAGTTTCTGGGCTCACCCGGCTTGTGAATGCAGATCGCAGCGGCTTCCTGCCACGTGTCAGGGAGCGCGCATCCCTCGAGGACGGCGTCGCATGTGCGCACTAGGAGGTTTGTTAGAGCGGATGGTCACATTTAAGCACTTTGTTTGTGAATCCGGCCGGTCCAGGGGACCGCCTAGGGACGGGGTCCTTGATGATGAGTTTGACCTCGTCTCTGGTGGTACGACGTGTAGAGTGTGTGGACTATGTACACTCTATGCAAAGGAGATTAGAATATTTGCAATGAGATATTGTGCAACCAGGTACAGACGTACGACGGTGTCGTGACAGTACGTACGTAGCTATTGGCTGTCAACAATGTTTTATTTTAAATTCATCAATACCAGTTTCGTAAAATAATTTGAGCCTAACAAATACTGCGTTTTTATAGGATAAGGGGCAAACGAGCTGGTGGTAGGTAACTACCGCCGTCCATAGACCTCCGCATGGCCCGAGGTTATGCAGGCACGTTGCCGTCCTTTAAGATGGGAGTAAGCTCTTTTCTTGAAGAACTCCATGTCATATCGGTACGGAAATACCGACGATGGCAGTTGGTGCCACATCGATGTTGTGCGCGGTAAGAAATTGCGCCTAAAACGCACACTTGTAGACTTTGAAACATCAAGGTGGTGACGGTGGAATTTTGAGTTCTGTCGTGATGTCCGAAAGTGGAATTCCGCTGCTGGTACTTATCCGAACAACTCCTCGGAACACTCCCCGTTGTAGATGCGTAATTCCAAAGGATTCAGCTGCACGGAAACAACCTGGTCGTCAACGATTCGAATCGTTCTACGTTGAATACAGTCAAATGGGGCGAGTTGATAGTTGGGGACACCCGCCCGAAGGTGAGAGCAGTACTCCATATGCGGCCAAACCTGCGCCGTGTACAATTGCAGCCGATGATGTGGCGTGAAGTACTGCATCGCCCTATTGAGCACATCCAGTTTCTTGGTGGCTAATTTAACCTTTTGTTATAGTTACCGCAACAAAAGTGACTTAATGTTGCATTTGCTTAGCTTCGCATATGGACGATAAGACTACAGCCTTCTACTAAATAATTTATCCAATTAGCGGCCTCGGGCCTGCCCTAATTGAAAACGGCCAATTGGCTTAATAGAAATACGAGGGGAGCTTTCTTCAACATGACGCGGGTGTGCCGTTACTTCGGTTAGACATAAACTTTAAATATAAGATGTTCTAACTCTCGAGCAGCGCCCTGTTGCTACTCCCCGCTACTGCAGTACTGAGTCATTCCTTCAGTAGACTGTAATAATATATTTGTTTCAAGTTGGGCATGACAGTTGAATCTGTGGGTGTTTGACAGAACGCGTCGCTCTGAGATGTCGGACGGCTCCTCCGCCCCCGAGTGGGACATCAACGACGCCGTGGTGCCGCGGATAGCCAGCTTCGACTCGTTCAGCGAGTGGTGTGACGGGCACGTGCGCCGCGTCTACGCGCCCGCCTGCGAGGAGGCGCGCCGCCACGCCTCCGGCTGGGCCATGCGCAACACCAACAACCACAACGCGCTCATCCTCAAGAAGAGCTGCCTGGGCGTGCTCATCTGCTCGCTGCGGTGCCGCCTGCCCGACGGCTCCAGGGTGCATTTACGACCCGCCATTTGTGACAAAGCAAGGAAAAAGCAACAAGGTTAGTACAAGTTTCACGATACAATACGGAAATAAACTGTACTAAATAACTTGACGTAAAAAATTGTTTTAAGCTAAACTTTGTAATTTAGTTGTAGTAGAAAATCAATTGAAGGTGCAGATGTACTAGCACCTCTGCACCTGGGCCATTTGGACAGAGGTGGATATCGAGCATAATTTTTAATGCAACTGTTAGCTAGTATCACCTCTCATCCCCGAGAAACCTGTACTCCCACACAGGTGAACACTCTTGTACACAGACATACCTTCACCAGTGCTGTGTGCGGGCTCAAACTTCGAGTACACTTAGAAACAAGTCCTTGTAAGGGCGAGTTTGGTCATGAATGGCGCACCTTCTCCGGAGTCTTACGATCAATTACTTATTAACTATTGATATTTTAAAGAAACAAAGACGACTTTGAACTGAGATTGTTTAAGTTAAAAGTTATGTTTCCAACGAAGTAGCTGTGACTGTCCACAGGCAAACCGTGTCCGAACCGACCGTGTAAAGGCAGACTTGAAGTGCAACCGTGTCGGGGTCACTGCGGCTATCCCGTCACGCACTTCTGGCGCCACACGGACCAGGCCGTATTCTTCCAAGCGAAGGGCGCTCACGATCATCCACGGCCGGAAGCGAAAGGCGCGAGCGAAGTGCGCAGGTCTCTCGGCGCCGGCAAGCGAGTCCGGGGCCTGGCGCTTCTGCTGGCGAGGGAAGCAACCTTCGATGAGAAGATGTCGCAAGCGAAACCAGACAGGCAACAGTTACACAAGGTCAACGTTCACCTGCAGCCACCTCCGCTTATCCACGACGACCAAAGAGGTAATTATTGTTCTCATTATTGGAGACCAAGGGCAATAGTTCACATAACTTGTAGAGGTACAAAGGGGTGATTGATAAGTGACTGAAACCATAAGGAAAAGCTTTAATAATGTATTTAAGACAATTTTATTTTTCAACGTAGTTTCTTTCTAACGATCGATGTATTTAGTCCAGCGCTTTTCCTATGCCGTTACACCAGTTTGATAAAATGTTTTCGCTAATCCCTCAGAATACTCGTTTACGGCGACAATGACTTTTTGATGAAAACCTTCGGCCACCCAACCATTTCTTGAGATTCGGGAATTAGGGGACGTCGCACGGGGCCAGATCTGGGGAATAGGAGGGATGCGGTTACAATGCGAAGCGTAATTCATGGGGTTTGGCAACTGAAACCCTTGACGAGTGCACAGATGCGTTGTCGTGGTGGAATAAAACTTTCCTTTAGGTTAAATGAGGCCGTTTCCTTCGGATTTTTTCACAAAGTTTTTGCAGCAAGCTTGCACAATAGGCTTCATTTATTGTTTTTCCTCTATGGATATGATCCACTAAACTAAACCCGCGAGCATCCCAAAAAAACAGTCGCCATCACTTTGCCAGTCGACAAAACCGTTTTTGCTGCGCCGACGCAGGCTTTCTGCTCTCAGTCCGCTGTTCAGATTGTTCTTTTGTTTCTGGTGTTTTGTTCGCAAAAACTCGCTAATATCAAGCTTAAACAGCGCCAAACACTCCGACGATTCGTCCACTCTACGTTGCTTTTGTTTAACAGTGAGCAACCGCGGCACCCATTGCGCGCAAAGTTTTTACATTCGCAAGTGTTGTTGTAAAATTTTAAAGACGCGTTCAGAGGAAATGCTTACCATCTCTGCAATCAGCGATTTTTTGAATCTTTCTGATCATGTCCGTATTCGCGACTTCATTTGGACGGCCAGACCAGTTGGCGTCATCACAGCTCTGTCTCCCACGTTTAAAATCAATTGCCAAGGTTTGAATTGTACTCGATGCAGAAGCAGTATTACCTAAACACTGTCTAGCTTGACTTTAATCTGGGTTGCTATTTTCCTTTTTAAAACTTAAAGCTTTATCACCGCAAAAGTTTCGTTTCTTTCCATTGTTGAGAAAATTCACGGCAGAGAAATTTCTAGGTCCCCTCCCACAAATTCTACCTGTTCGAATAAATTCAAATTTGGCCTTCCACTTTTGGAAAAAATTATAGAATATAATGTAATTATTTCTGTTAGCTTATTTTTTTTTAAGTTCGTCGTTTCGGCCAGTTATCAATCAGCCCTGGTAACAGTGCACTTAGGTTCTGGGGTAATATCGCCCTTAGGTTTGGGGAGTAATAGAGCTCATAGCTTTGACTGGATATGAAAATAACAATTGTCGCTTGTTTCGTAATATCCCGGACACTAATAGGATTACTAAAAGTATAATTAGTGTTATGTTATATTGGTCCTTTGACTATCTTCAACACCAGCTGATAATGAGCGGTTTGAGAGAAAGTACAGAATGAAGTATTGCATTACTGTAGCATTATAAATAAAACACAGTTGCTATAATAAACAATGCAGTTATTTATCTATAATCAGGTTGTGAGTTGTGCATCACAAAAAAAAACATATTCTGAAGGAAGTAATAAATTCTAAAACCATAAATAATTTATAAAAACTTTATTTAAAAATAAAAACTTATTACTGTAAAATATTTAAAAAAAGCTGGTCAAAGCCGTAACGGAAAGAATTCGAAGAAATCCTGTCCGAAAGCAAAATATTTCATTTCTGAAAATGAAGATATTACTTACAATCATATCGCATATTTTAAGAGATGACCTAAGACTTGCAGCCTATAAGATGCGCGATGGAGATTATTTAGCCGATAAACTAAAGATGAACAGGTATTAAAATAGAAACAAATACTGAAGGGGTACACAAATGGAGGTCACAGCAAAAATTGTTTACGGATGTGATTTTTTTTACAATGGAGCAACATTTTAAGAACTGCTCTAAGGAAGCTTCCCAATTAGTCGGCTGAGTGTAAGTGGGTATTATCCGACTTCAGTGATGGTTTGGAGGAAGGAGTGTCTGAGTGACAAACTATGAAGGAGTGACTGAGCCATATTTTTGTGAAAAAGGTATCAAAACAATGATATTTGTGCCGAGCACACGAGTGCCGAGTGTTAACATACCATTCGTGAGAATGTAGTTACGCCCATTAATAACACCCTTTTCAATATCCAAGTATGGTCCTTCCAGCAAGACCCGGGATCAGGTCATAAAGCTCGATCCACCCAATCTTGGTTAAAACGAACGTTCCGGACTCGTCCGGATTAGAGCTGAAGACTACCCTTCGTCTAGTCCCGGCCCTAATACGCTTGACTATGAGTTATGGTCAGTTTTAGCGAGTACAGCTTGCTCTAGGTGCCATGATAATTTTTAGCCCCTAAAACAATCCATACGATTGGCAGTGAAGAATTTCCCCATGGGAAGAGTGCGTGCCTCTGTTGAAACTGGTCTCAACGTTCAAAGGACTGTATTTCAGCCAATAGAGGCCACTTCGAAAGATCTTCTTATTTTTAACTGTCCTACATTCGTGTGTTAAACTAACGCACTGTAAAAGTAATAAATGCTATTTGCAATTAAATCATTTTTTGTTTGTTTGTTACAACATTTGTGGCGATATAGATAACATTTAATTTATGTCTATTGATACGTCAATAACTGAGCGTCTTGTGGCAGTTTGGTACAACTCGTTTTTGTTGCTAAAAATAAAACATGTACTTGGAGGATTTCCAGACAAATAAAAGTGAAAAACATAACTAGAATATCTATCACGTCTCAGTCGTACCCTACCATCACACTACATACCAACTGCTGCACACTGACTGCTCAGACAGCCGACAGGGGACCTACAACTCGCATCGACTCGAACTGGCTAGCAGATGATTGACGGCATCACACATGCATGAGGGTCGACTAACACTTAACACACAGTGTATGTCGATAGCATTCACCAATCATTCTAATTTGTATTCATGTTTCACTCCAGCTCTAGCATGTACCTGTGGACCCTTCGAGTGCAACTGCCGTTGGCGTCTCGAGCCACAAGTGGAGTCGTACCCGGCGCCGGCCTGGACCCCGCCGGAACAGGAGCCATACGCCACGTACGCACTGCCCCCGCAGCCCGCCTCCCATCCGCCCCTACAGCCCTTCGATCCGACGCTACACGGCGACGACATATTCCACCCAGAAGAAATATTCCAATTAGACCAACCCATCCGGCTGGATTTTTCCGTAGAAGATAGCACCATGGACTCCCAACCGACCTTCGCCGACTTGAACTGCGAGAACTCGAGGGCCGAAGACTCCTACTGGTACGAATGGCAGCGGGCCCCTTGCGAGTCCGAGTCCAGCGCCACAGCGTCGCCGGAGCTGCTGGGCGGCTACCAACAGTCGGACGCGTACGGTCCGCAGACGTTCGCGGCGCAGGGTTACTACCCTGAAGAAGCTCAATATTATCACGCGAATAGCATTAGAGATCCTTCGCCTGTAATGACCGGCCAGGATCAAAGGTACTACCAGAGATACAGCCAGGACTGCGTTCAGAGTAACGTGGACATGCAGGGCTGGTACTCCGACTGCGACTACCAGAACATGTCAGACTGCAAACAGTACTACAGCGTACAACAGACGAACCCCGAAGACACCTTCGGCTCCCTATTATAATGTTAGATTGTTTATAGAGATATGTAAATTGTAAATAAATGTTACTTCGTCGTTAAGATAAAATAAAGACAGATTGTTCCTTTAATTGTAGTAAAAAATTTTGTCGGACCTGATGTCATGTAGTGGAAGCGAGGAGAAGTCTAACAAATACAGCTTCATTGGATCGTTAGGAGTGCTCGTCGGGCGACGAGGCTGGGTCCCGTATGGCGCACACATTGAGAATTACTGGAACACTTCTGAACTTCTTTTCTGTAGATAATGTAAAAAAATGAGCTGATAGAACGAATTTTATAAATGAATGGCCGAGCCTAAAGGTCTTTTGTAACGCCTCGGAATCTCTTTCAATAGACTCGGCAGAAGCGCGCAGGCAAGTGGGCACCACAGAGGTGCAAAAGCGATACTTTTCCCGCCGCTCTCGCATTTATTGTCCTGCTGGCGGTGATATTACGCTACCATAGATTCGGTTTTTGCAACAAAAGTCAAAGGGATTACAACACGAGTGAGAGTGCGTTCACATACCGCTGTCTCACGTACACTTCTATTCCGTCACCAAATCTATTTTTGGTAGTATGAGTGACTCCTCCCATCCTACTTTGCTTTAATTATCATAATTATTTCAATTATAATTATGAAAATGTCGAAATGTTACCTACGTGACATTCTAAAAAACAGGTGAGGTGTGGGAATTATTTTCTTCCACTTATTAATGTTATATGTGTCGAAGTGCACCTACAAGTGATACGTGAACTCTGAGGCTGCCACATGTGTATTTCCTTCGCTTATCACTCATTACATATCTTAGTCGTATTAAGCCATTCTACTTCCAAGAATCGATCTACAAAAATGGATTCTAGACAACTAATGAATTTAAGACATAAAAGGAACTTGTTTTAACATAAATGTTACATCAGCGCTCGGCAGGGACGAAGGAGCTCTCGCTCACGACTCGACCTCTTGAGCAGACTCCTGCGAACCGCCACCGGCAGAGGGTTGGCGAGCGCCTTGCTCCCGATTAACACGATTCTGCCGCTGCTTTTCATAGAAATACTAAGGGATTATAAATAAAAGGTTCTGATACAAAATCATTGTTTATTTATTGTATATAAAAATTACATTAAAAATGTCAATTTATTTTTACTAGAGACAAAATTGGTCACTACAAAATAGTCCATAAAGCGAATCACACCCTATTTATTATGCAGGCGACGTCGCAAACTGCCGCTGGGTCATTTAAAATGTCATCTACCCGCACCGACTCCCCGTACCCGCCCCACCGCTACAAATATTTTAGCATACGTAAAACTACCCTAGTTACCCTTCAAAGTATGTCACATTATGGTTGGTCTTAAGAACGTCCATAAACCATTGTCGTCAGCGCCTCTATTGTGCGTTTGGACTATCTTAGCCACCTCCACCGCCAGCCGCATGAATATTTTCATTAATGAAGTCTTACGAGGGACATTATCTATCACTCTTCATAGTAAATGCGTGTGTTCTGTTGCCGTAGCAGCGTCAGTGTGGGTAGATGAGCACGCGATGCGTCCAGCGCATCCCCCGCGTCAGTATCCCATACGAACTACAAGAGCTTTATAAACTATCCGTTGTGTGATTATTCGGCGATAACAATTTTTTACAATAACAATATGCTTCTCTAACACTTACGCGGCCTCCTCAGCTATGACACAACCACGCGGTCTATTTATTTGATAGCTCCGGTAATCTTTTTATCAAAATGTATACACGCTGTGACCCGACATCACTCATTATCTACGTAGCCCTTTTGCTTTGCGCGGTCGGGAAAAAAATATGGTTCGCTCCTGCCATCCGTGTAGCGACACGATAGTACGCATAGCGGCACGAATATTAACGTACGAAACGTTACATACGTGCGCGCGAACGTACTGTATACGCGCACAAGAAACGCGGAAATAACATCGCAGGCTCTTCAAGCTCATTACAGGCCCGTATTAATCTAGAATACGGACTTACAACTAGAACAAATTTCGTGATTTACGTACTTATTAATAGGCCCTATTCACTATATTAATGTTGCCACATCAGACACGGCCGGGGACGGAGAGCGCAGCTCGCGTATCACAGCGAGCGACCAGATCTCTTCGCCCCTACAAGCCGGCTGTTCCGCTTCAAGTAAGGCCACGAACACATTTCGAAACGAAGCATCGTACGAATACTATTTGCGCTTCAGCGTATGTAAATTTCCCCTCTTCTGCGGCGCGTTTCGAGCGCAAACAAGAATTCTCCTTCGCGGAATTATCACAGTGCAGAAACAGAGGCTGCCATCGAAACACGCTACAATGAGGCAAGGAAGCGGCGCAGTGTGCTTCGATATAAAAAAAAACTCGCACATTAATTTGACAAATCTACTACTATAGTGACAAAGTATTTAGTCGAAAGTTAAAAGTGAAGCGAGATCGTTTGCTTAAGCGTCTTCTTAAGCAACCTACACACGGTAAGGATAAGAAACGTTCCGTCTCCGATCGCCCTCCTCTCTGAGGGCGGTCCTCACAGGATACTATATATTTAGTACAAGATAAGACTTAAAAGACGAACTCGCCAAAAGCTACTACTAGTTGTGTCAGACAAGTACGTTCGTCCACTAAACACAACGATATCTACGGCCCGGCAGATAGAAAAGGTATAGTGAATATTCATTTTGTGCTGTACAAATATAGTATAAACTAAAATTGATCTAATATAATTAAATCGATAAAAATCGAAACCATAAGAAACGGTCGACTAAAGAAATTCGACTTCGTTTGAAGATAAAATATAAAGCTTTAGTATGACTAACACAATAAATTTGTACTAACAAACAAAATCACTCTCCGAGAAAATAATTCGAACAAGACGAAACGACATGCATGTAGCACACGGCGTGCAGTACACACTGCACACTTGCCGGAGTACGCAGCAGCGGGAGACAATTACATTCCACACGTGCGGCGTACCACGTACCTCCGTGTGTGGGATGTACAGATGCAAACTCTACGAGGCATCTGGATTATCAGCGACACAATATATAATATATAATTAAAATAAACGTTATTTTATGCCTACTATAATTATTTATGTTCATATTGAAACAGTGTACATATGACATAAATACATTTAGTAATATTTGTAATCGTAAGAGACGGCTCGACATTGATAATGTAAAGTTAGCGCTCCGCATGTCGGTGTCGGAAGACCTTCAGGAACCGTTGCAAATTGCGGGCCCGCCGCGCGACCTGCGGACGCACTACGTACCAGCAATTATCCTCTCCGTGGTCTATTCAAACTTTTAAACATGTGTACATTTTAACAGCCAAAAGAAAATCAAAATAAATTTCACTACTACCTACTACTGACATATATAATAAATATGTGGCAATAATAAAGATACGCGAAAGTAATTTCCGTCCGAGAGGCCGTAGGACAGTACGACCTACTACAACCTACCCGGCAACGGTTCCTTTAAATACGAATACCGCTCGATAAACAGCGAATCACCAATAACCAAAATATACCAGTGTCTACTTCTAGAATGTTCGTGAACGTGATCCGCGTTTGGCTCTCAGAGAAATACATTAACTTAAAAGCAACTCGTACTACGCACAAACAGTTATTTACAGATAAGGAATTGAGCCTCATCGCTCGCCAGGCGCCGGTACGACAGCGGGGGCGGGGCCTGAGGGGCCTCCGCCGCGTGGGGCGGCGCGTCAGGGCTCCGCTTCCTCCGCCAGCTCCTCGGGCTCACCTCGCGGCAGCTCCACAGCGGTGCTGCCGGCCAGCTCCAGTGGCGACGGACAGCGCGCCACGCTGCACTCCATGTCAGCCCTGCGTAGACACACGGTATATGGACCGGAGACACTTTAGTATAAAAGGCAAGAACCAACAGAGACAGGTCACAGAGCAGTGTGTCGATATGTTATTATACGTCGGTATTTACAATATACTATGTACTATGTACTTGTTAATCATGTCACTGACAGTAATAATTTGCGACCAGGGGCATAGAATATAAATTTTATTGATTTCTTAGGTATATCGGTTGATTGTTTGGCATTTACATTACGATCGGCATCGATGATAGTGGATCCACACTATTTAGCAACGACCTATACAGAACTACACTCACATAGCGCTAGTGGAGGACGCCGCCATCTTGTTGTGCCACTGGTCGCCGGACTCTATGAAGTCGAGCTGGTCATCGGGCGGCGACGGGGCGGGGTCGGGCGCCCGCGGGGGCGCAGCCACGGGCGACTCCAGGTTGATGAGCGTCGCCGTGGCCACCTCGGTGACGCACAGTGCGTCGTCCGTGTTGGAACTGGTCGACTGGCTCGTGTCCGCCGACTTCTGCATATCTGAGTGTCGCAGAATACGCGTACGTTACTTTATAATATTCTGTCGCTTTGCGTCTTATCTGTTTTGACATGAAACCAATGATCTCTATATGACTGTATATCCTATATCGTATTGCAGCTATTGAATCCAACACTGCCAACTTGATTCGGCAAATTTTCTCCAATCTGCGTATATTACAGTCGAGTCAAATACGCAGCTTGGAGCGCTCGCGCACCTGTTCAGTTTAGTTGTTCCGTCGGTACAGTGTGACGTTGACTATCAGTCTTACTCCATATATTTGTTTTAGTTCTGTAGGTATCAGCTATGCAATTATATAGTGCATGAGACAATACCTTACAAATTTGTCATGAGTGGCCGTGTCATTGGCAGTGAAGTGACAACAGCGTGGTGGTGTGCGCACATATCGCCGGCGGTTAGATACGGACTACGTAAAGCAAATCAAACAACAAAATAATGTAGTGAGTAAAAAGCAGAGACCTGGTGCATGCATGTACGTCAACCACTTGTTGATGGGCTTGGTCCTGAGCACGGATAGCACGCTGCCTCTCATTGCATCTGCAACGAGACGCCGGTTATACTTTGCGCCACACTACAGTCCCGTCACCGAGCAGAAACAATTTCCCGTGCCGCTAGCGAAGCTTAGTTCACTAAAACGTAAATCGTTTCACTCGCAGAGGTTCAATCATCGTCTACCTACATTTTATGTTACTCCAAATTGTAGTCTATACCTGTGCCAAATTTCAATCAAAAAGCCGTTAAGTAGTTTTTACGTGAGTGTCACAAACATACATACAAACATTCACATTTATAATTTTAGTAGGACAGGCACGCAATTTTTTCTGCTCGGGGGTCGGACAACAGTCCACTCTGAACATCGACACGAGCCGCGTCGCAACGGCTCATTATAGACAGGGGTGTGAAACTAGATCAGAGTGCACTAGAAACTCGGCGCGGCCGCACCTCCACATGCTCACACACACGCACAAGCGACACTGTGAACACGTATCTCTCACAGCCTGCGACCTCGCGGTCACGTGACACATAGTAAAGCTTCAAGCTATGAACATAAAACGGTCGTTAATGAATAGACTGTGTGTATAGTTTGGCAAGTTACACTCGAGGCACCACTTGACTGCGGTTAATAATGTCCGTATCATAATTAATTCAAACA
This sequence comes from Eumaeus atala, assembly GCA_017140195.1. NCBI lineage: Eukaryota > Metazoa > Arthropoda > Insecta > Lepidoptera > Lycaenidae > Eumaeus > Eumaeus atala. Next base: position 225,578 of record JAFELO010000129.1, read on the forward strand.
AACTTCATCACCAACAAAACACCATCCGCTTTGTAAGTGTGAATATAAGGAGTCGTAAATAAGGAGATACTTGAAGTCTAGTTACAGATATTGCACTAACATGTGTTCTGCAAGCAGTGTGTGAGATTTTACTAATCGTTACATACCATTTCAAATAAAAAATATTAGTTTAAAATTAATAATTGGAATTCGATGGAGCACATCCTATCAAATGGTAACCCGAAAACTTGCTTCTGTATTAACATGTAGAAGTAAATACGATAGCTACGAAAAGGCACATACGTAGTGTCATACACAGATAGTATCCAACAGAAGCTATGGCAAGTAAGTAATCGGTAAACATCTAAAGCGCTCGTTCACCAGGTGTTGTCATACCCGGCGTATAATAATGAAATATACAATAATACAAGCAGCACTGCAACTGTACATAAGAAACATATTTATTCTTGATGAAAAAAATGATAAAAATGATAAGAGGATTAATTTATAATAAGCGATTTCGAGCGCCGCTAGCGTCAGCAGTCAAAGTGTTCCAACAACGCGTGTTACGTCGTGCGGTCACACGGTGTCTCCGCCCCCAGCGCTGCCCTCTGCCTGTTATACTAGACAGATATGACGTAAAAGCGTAAGAACGCATCACTTGAGCCAATTACGTGGGCTAAGCAGTCTACACTAGGGAGGAATGATCTAGTAGGCCATACTTAGATTAGATGGAATAGATTAGATAGTATAAAAAAGATAGACAAAGTGTAATAATCGATCTATCCTTCGAGATAACCAAACTGAGAAGATACTACCGTCATAGATGATATCCACGGCAGGTGTCACTGTTCACTTCGTGCACGATGTGTGGGGTACACATCGTAACTTTATGCTATAAGGAAATTGGTGTGACGGTTTGTGAGTGAGTGAGTAACTGCGTGTGTGTGTGCGCGTATGTATGAGCGTGTGTGCGCGTGCGAGTGTGCGTGTGTGTATATATAGATATTTAAAATGTCAGAAGTAGGAAGATGACCGTGCGTCTAAAGGTATTGACCCTAATGAACTAACATAATAGCGACAATTTATCGTTTTTTACTACCTCTTAGGTAATGCCATGCTGCATTGCAGCCAAATTGGGTTGGCAAGACTGGAGAAATAGGTACATGTCGTTCACGTGACGCCGCCGAAAGGTGACAGGTATGCACGTCGCGTTTCGTGCCGTTTGTAAGTAACCGATGACCCATTGGAGGGAGAGAAAAGTGGCAACGCATCTGCTTGTCAATAATGCAAATGTCTATGGCTCTCGGTAGCATCAGCCGTCAAAAGGCTCCTATAAGGAGCTCACTTTATAAGGAGGACAAACGAGAAATCGGAGCCTTTCAACGACTATATATAAATTTCATTAAAAATAAAATCGTTACTAACCCAACTTTTTTTCGTGTTAAAAGTAAAAATCTATTTCTAGTTTGACATTCATAAATGAAGTCAAAATGTATTAAGGCTTTTTAATATAGTTACTTCGCTTCTCGTGGAAAGTTATCAAATAATTGGATTTGTGAAATTAAAATGAATTCATTGATTTCGATTCCTTTAAATTAATTATTCGTAGTACAAGAACAGTCCCACTTTCTTTACAATTTTTGGACGAACACTCTTCGATAGGGTCAATCTACATAATACATGTCAGATTGTAGTTTCATATATATCATCGTATACATATATCGACACAGTTGAACACAGCGCTGAGGACATCAACACTAGTTGTGTATCTCGCTCACTGTGTCGCCGTGTGGACGTGTGCGTGGTACGTACCTGTCCTGTGCCGCTCGCAGCAGGCGGGCGGCGGCGGAGGCGGGCGCGGCGGGCGCACGCGCACGCGGTAGAAGCGCGAGCCGCGCGGCATGTTGTAGCGGTTCCCACTCTGTTGGGGACGACGTGACACTTATTATGTTGTACTCGCATGGTATGAACTGAGAGACCGAGCTCTTGGGCGGAATAAACGAAAGGATTATAGGGAACGATATGTTTCCAAATTGCTTTTAAACTATTTTATAGCGGTGCTGTAAACACTTATACTTCTTACTTTTCTTCGCGTAGTTTGACAACGCGAACACGGTCATGGCGCCACTGATATATTACATACAACTAGTGGACCCGGCCTCTCCTGCCCGGAATAACTTGACAGCTGAAACACGGATAGCAGCGCCACATGCTTCGTGCAATTGTGTCCTCAAACCATTCAATCACACACTTATCTTCATCAATTTTTTTCACAAATAGGTTTTAATTATTTACTTTAAGATAAAGATGGTTACTGGCGTCAATTTTAGGAGATAGATATTTGGTCGCCGACTTTGTTGCTGCTTTTTATGGAATACATCTTGTGTGTGCGAGATCTGTGCGTATCGATAATAAACAGTCAATAAACAGATTCATTAAATTTTATCTCCAATGTAAGGTTAGCCTATAGATTGCATGAATAACACTAAAATAATATCTATGTCGGCAGCGTTTCATATTAACAGTGTGTCGCAAGACATAATGCTGTGAGACATGAACTTAAATAAACTTTAGTTCACTATATATTCATTCATTCATCTCAAATTTGTAAAACTTGTGAACTGCGAATGCTGCCGAGCGTAGTCTACTCGCAAGCTTTAGCTGTAGATGTGTAATAATTAATGCTATTCACGTAAATTACGAAGGCGAACTGGACATCACCTTCTTAGCGTAGCAATACTCCTTTGAGTCGACGGTCGCGATGGCGTACAGCCGCCGCTCGCTCTCGCGGCTCACGGCCGTGCTGAGCTCCAGCGCCGGCAGGCAGTCGCTATGGACGAAGTACATTATTGGCGCTTCCTGGAACATTAAGGATCTGTCTGTATATCCACCGCAGTAGCATCCGAAGCCACGTTCCGATGGCGCTATGAACCGCAATATCGCTTATCGGTGGATTGCAATTACATGCTCGATAAAATATGTTAAATTTATTTTTTTAAAATATGGTATTAAAATACATATATAATTTATTAAAATTGTATTATTACAAAAATATAATATTTTGTTACAACTTTGTCTGGACTGAGTAGGCACGAAGACAAACTTGTAAATAATAAATAAATAAAAAGTTTCTTAATTTAGCAAAAAATTGTACAAGCAATAAGACTTATAAATTATTACAAATTGTAATAAAATGTGTTTACCTTTATTGTAATATTTTACTATAATCTGCAGTTATGATTATTTTTCTAGGAATGATTTCAAAATTGACATAATCATATCATTACCACGTTATAGATATGACCAGCTGAGTGCTCAGCTGTGGCGTACGAGCCTGCAGAAGAGCAGTCACGACAGACACGACGACAGGCTTAGGCGCCGCCCGCCAGCCCCAGCGGCGAGCGGCAGCGTGCGCGGCCGTGCGTCCTGTATGCGCATGTGTACGTGTGTACCTGCAGCACGGTGTAGTTAAGGTGCGCCGGGTCCCACAGCAGCAGCACCGTGTGTCCCGGCAGACACGACGACAGGCTCAGGCTGCCGCCCGCCAGCCCCAGCGGCGTATGGCAGCGCGAGCGTCGGCCGCGCTCCGACCTGACGGTGATGCACGGAATTATATTACGGCTGTAGCGCACATCATTATTAATTATTAAAAATAATTAAAAAATACACTGGCTATATTTATTAACTTGAAAAAGCTTTTAATATGCCAAATCATCACAAGTTCTCATACAAATTTTCAGTTCCACAGGAGCGAGATTAATGTATTAATGAAATTATAATTTGTGGCCATTAAGATGTAAATGATCTGAAAACATCCGGATTTTTACATAACGCAGAACTTCCTCAATCGTGCCAAAATATTGTTATTATATTTATAGCCTTTTTATGTGTACACACAAACGCACAATAACACTTGCTTATTCAGTTAGCTTCATACCTTCCATCGCTGTCATCCTCTCTACTCTTATCTCCGTCCTCGGACTTTTTTTCAATGTCCTTCTTTAGTTCCAACACCTGCTGTTGAAGTAAAGCTTTCTCGTTTTCCAGAGTCGCGAACTGAAAATGAACAATATCCTCAGTCTGTTTATTCAACATCATAATAATAATTTTATTGTTCTCAAGCAGTCTCCTTTGTAGTATTTTCGATAACATTCGATAGCAAAAGGTACAGTAACACACACCGATTAAGAATAACTTATCAGCATATTGTTCAATACAGGTTTGATCTCACTGATAGTAAACTGCATATATAAGTCAGACTGGAAGCTGTCACTGTTATTGTGATATATCTGTTCTATTTATCATTTTACTAATATATTGCATATATGATCTGCCCGAGCTAGACATTAATAAAAATAATAATAAACAATTATAATAATACATGTTACAGCTTGGTTAGCTACAGATCAAAAAGAAATTTAAAAAAATTACGTCATCAATTCGAATGCATCGGCAAGCCTATTATAAATATTAGGAGTTATAAACCGAAGTCAGACCCCTGCGGCACTCTTGGCGGTGCTCTCACAGGAACAGATTCATAATCACTTACTGAGACTTACTGTTTTCAGTTATAAGACATAAGAAATATCCTCAAACACATTGTGTAAACTAGCCAAATCTAGATAGAGCTGCTTGTTCCTCTATAAAAATTTGTGTCCGATTGAAACTAGTTTTTTCCACCGAAACCGAATTTCGGCGCACACCGCAGATTCGACCGAAGCCGAAACCTCCTGACAATAATACTTTTTCTAAGACGCAACTTTCGTAACGCTCTCGTCATGCATTCACCAGCTTATTCCACAAGTCAGACGTGTGTAAGGAAGCTTTACATAAAACAATATAATAATAAACTGACTTGTGAAGGGAGCTGGTGAATGAGTGACGAGAGCGTTACGAAAAGTGTGATCACAAAAGGAGAAACGAAAGAAGTTGGTGAACATATTAAAGAGTGGGACTTACGTTTAGCATCTTACTGTCTAGGTAAGAGAGAAAGGTGCGAGACACATATTCTTTCTCTCAGAGGTAGCTTTTTTTATATCAAAAGAGCAGTTGGAGCATTATGATAACTAACGACGCCCACAAACAACCGCATCGTAGTTATGCAAATGCGTCGTCCTCCTTTCCTCCTTCCCTCTAATGGCCCACCGGCTCCTCACAAACAGCACGAAACGCGACAACGATGAGCGAGAGGTATCTCTGGGGATGTGCGGGCCCAATTTTCCTGCATGCAGCATGCCACTTCCTCTTACTTACAAACAGTTATATTTCGGATAGCTAAAGAAGTTTATCTTCGGCTGTGGCATAGAGCAGACTCGTTTTTATCGTTCCTTATTTTTTATCTTCAAATCACATAGAATCAACATAATTTAACATTTTATTTACCCCTACATTGCAAGTGTAGGGTACACTTAGTAGAAAAAAAATATTCGAATACTCGATTTAATATTTCATTATTGTTTTTCGCTTTAAAAAGGGTGGTTTAACTCATGAATGGTTATGAAATATTAATATACCAAAGGAATTACATAAGCATCGAACAGAACCTCTTAGAGCTAAGTAGGTATTAAAAATGAAGTTTCAAACTCTGAATTCATAACATTAGCGCCACTAAAGAACTACAGTAACCGAACTGACGTCTAACACCTGAATAAATAAACTTTATGTACTTTGCCACAAATAATTTATTTTTCAATTTACATTTACGACCGGTTTCGACTTATCATTATCAGGTAAACAAATATTTGTTTACAAGAGATCACCCAGCGAATATAAAAATAAATTATTTTGTGGAAAAAGTATATAAAGTTTATTATTCTAGTATCAACATGAAATCAAGAACATCATATACATTCAATCAAGAACAACAGTTAGTACACTGTTTGAGTAGAATACTAGCTAATGAAGTTAACGAATTAACAAAACGTTTACGTAACTAAACATTTTTCGAACCTCATTCTACTATAATTATTACAAATCAAGGTATATTTTTCTTTTTTAATAACTTAATTTTCTTTTATTATTTTTAAATAACAAGAAACAATGAAAATGAATAAAAATTCACATCAAACATTATCTTAACGAGCAGCAGACATAAGCCAGTCCAAAATATCTTCGTCGCTTGGATGGAATTCAACGACAGAACACGGTGCAAGAACTCCCGAATGCAATTTCGGTTTCGATCGTAGTTTCTGCAGGTTTGCCACCGAAACCGAAACCTGTTTTTTGCCGAAACTCGACCGAAACCAAAACCGAAATGTTCGGCCGGACACTATGATATATCGATGCAAAATAATGATATCTCTAAGCAAAGCCAAGCCAAGTCTAGGGTACTTATTACAATTCCTTTGTTACTTACTGTATATGACTTGGCCGTTGGCCATTCTATATGCACATATACTTGATGACACACCTAAGTCAACAGCTAAACACAGATTGACAGATAAGATTTCACTGACTTGGGACCCAACATAATACAACACTCTACGCAACAAAATAACGTGATCGAGACGATCGAAGGAGAACAATCTACAGGAGATTGTATGCCACCTTCAGCTGCACCTGCACCTGCACCGTACTGACCTGCGCCTTCAGCAGCGTGTCGTAGTCGTTGGTCTCGGGGTCCGTGAGCTGCTGGATGGTGTCGCGGTACTTGCTGCACTCGCGCGCCAGCACGCTCTCGCGCTCCTTCAGCAGCTCCAGCTGCCGGTCCTTCTCCGACAGCAGACGCCGCGTCACGTCGTTGATGGTCACCTGCAAGTGACACGTCTCGCTTACACAGTCGCCAGATTGTGAGAGGTCGGGCCGTTCGTTTAAATAAATAAACAAACCGCCGAGAGCGAGGCGGACGCCCCTGAAGGATTCCGTAGCAGCTAAAGTCCCACACTCTTGCGCTATAATTACTGCGATGTGGAGGCAATGGACCTTTACGTCAACAGGCGTATGGAGGCGCTTACGTGTAGAATAAAAAGACAATTATATATATATATATATAAATAGCTGCGTACATAGAAAAAATAATATGTTCCACCCCACGATCCAAGGGAGTGAAATAGGGGTTGCATGTTTGTATGGAAGTCAGTCATTTCTGAACTTGAAACTTTGTCTTCAGGCTTTTTATTATGAAGAAATGAATACGTGTATCCGCTTTTATGAAAATTCTACTTCTAAGAATAGAGACCGGAGATGCGGAAATAATCCCGCGGTGTTGCTAGTTACTAGCAGGCTATGACGAGAATGTGTTTATATGTAATTATAAATGTTTTTTCGAAATACCATTCTAACATAAAGTAGTTTTATAATCAATTTCGTACAAGTGTTTTAACTGATGTAATAAACATCTTAATATATATGAATCTCGTGTATAAAATAATGTTTGTCCTCAATGGACTCCTAAACCACTTAACCGATTATAATAAAATTCGCACACCATGTGCAGTTCGATCCAACTTGAGAGATAGGATAGTTTAAATCTCAAATTATAGTCGCAATTCTAATTTATTGCTAATTATTTGTCTGTTATTATTTGACAGTCACAATTATCTGTTAACTCGAAATTATTATAATAGAAGACCTTTCGACTGGGTTGAGTAAGTAATCAGTAGATGACGCTGCTATGGTAAATCTACGAACGTGTCATATAAGCTACATTTTAACAGCATAATTAATTAAATTAATTAAATTTATTTTGTAGTGAACGAAATACCGTATAATTCAATTATTTCCACTTTTTAAATTTTCGGTGTTAGCATAGCCGGCCACGTGTTACTTAGACTGAAGTGTAAATTGCATTCATAAATCTTGTTTTTTACTTATTTGTGCTTCATTGATCAAAACTTTATAATTTAATTTGAATATATGTATTTAAGTATTATCACATAATTATAAAATTTAATTAAAATGTCAATGCAAAAATGATACACAATTTTCTACACTTTTTCAATAGTTGTACAAATATTTCTTTTATTGTTTTTATTTAACCTCTATTAAAAAATATTTAGCACTTGTTATTTCAATGCAATATGATAACAAGTTTTTCAGATTTCTTCAGATATTTAAACGATTAAATTAGTATTTCAAATCTTATTGAAATTATTATTTAGAGTCTATAATTTAAATATGTACATGTCAGTATTACCACATAATTATAAAAGTTAATTAGGATGATTTTCAATTTTTTTTCTCATATTTAAACGATTAATTTATTATTTTCAGTCAAATGCCACGGAAAAAATCTAACCTCAACAACGCGAGCACCAGAGAGGCACGATGCAAACGTATTAATAGAGCCAAAGAGCCCATCAGTTGGCAGAACGAATTGAATCAAGAAATCCAGCTCAAAGAATCAGGACAGCAGAAGGTCATGCACAAGAATCCCAAGAACAGTGTAACGAACGCCTTCAAGAGAATGTCATAAGAACAAGAGCAGCAGGAGACCGGGACATAGTCACAGTAGGAGCTCAGGAACAATAATTTCAATTTATACATGTAAGTAATATCACATAGTTTTATAAAAGTTAATTAATATATCAATGAGAAAATTGCACAAAGCTACCCACACTTTTTCAATAATTGTACAAAAAATTTTATATTATTTTTATTTAACCTCCATTGAAAATTATTTTGCACTTATTATTTCAATGTACTAAGATAACATGTTTTTCATTCCCTCTTTCTAACATTTAAACGATTAAATTATTATTTTCAGTCAAATGCCACCGAAAAAAATCTAACCTCAACAACGCGAGCAGCAAAGGGTCACGACGCAAACGTGTTGAAAGAGCTCAGCATTTACCAGAACAAATCGAAACAAGAAATGCAGCGCAAAGAATCAGGACTGCAGAAAGTCGTGCACAAGAATTTCAAGAACAGGGTGACGAACGTCTGCAACAGAATATTACGAGACCAAGAGCGGCACGAGAACCAAACATAGCTACAGTACGAGTACTAGATCGACAAAGGCAACGGATCAGCCGCTCATTAACACGTGCACAGTTCGTTCGGCTTGCCTTTGAATATGCACCAGATATTAACTACTCAGCGCATTCAAAAATTGCTATCGGTGGAATGGATAAAGTATGTCAATATTGTCGGGCATTGAAATTTCGGAATGAAGCCTGTCCTGATGAACCTGTCACCTCTACCCGCTCCGCCGGAGCCTTTATTATCCCTTCTTACTGGCAATTCAGATGATTCCAAATTATTTTTGCATAAGATACGCAAATTTAATTCTTGCTTCCAAATGACCTCATTTGGAAGCAAGAATTAAATTTGCATCCGATGGACGTAATTTTGAAACTAAATTCAAAATTCAAGGCCAGGTGTACCATAAAATCGGATCACTGATGTCTGATAACAATCCGAAATTTCTTCAAATTTATTTTATGGGCGATTGTGAAGAGCGCGTGACGACTCGATGCCTGTATAATTTTATTGAACAGGCAGAGGAAAGAGCAATTATGATATTATTGGAAAATTTTACGTACGTCATTACGGCCGACCTGATTTATTTATTACATTCACATGTAATCCGAATTGGGAAGAGATACAAACTTTACTATTGCCAGGACAACAAGCCATTCAGCGTCATGATTTAACTGCACGTGTTTAAACAAAAATTTAAATCCTTAATTGATTTTATTGTTAAATATTCAATTTTTGGTATCACACGTTTTTGGCTGTATACGATAGAGTGGCAAAACCGAGGTTTGCCTCATGCCCACATTTTGGTTTGGCTTAAAGATAGAATCCGTCCTGAAGAAATCGATCAAATAATTTCAGCCGACATTCCAGACCCACTAATTGATCAAGAATTATTTGATATTGTCACCAAACACATGATCCATGGGCCACGCGGTGCTTTCAACATGACGTCAACGTGCATGGAAAATGGAAAATGTAAAAAAAAAAACTTTCCAAAGCCGCATACGAATGACACGATCACGGATATTGATGGTTATCCAATGTATCGCCGCAGAAGTACTGAGAAAGGTGACCACACATTTACAATGCGACTGCCGAACTTTCCAAATCAAGTTGAGTTTGATAATCAGTGGGTGGTACCATACTCACCACTACTTTCAAAAACTTACAAATCTCATATCAATGTTGAGCTTTGCAGTTCTGTTAAATCGATTAAGTATATTTGTAAATATGTAAACAAAGGCAGTGATTTGGCCATATCTGAAGTACAAAACATAAATAAAAATGACGAAATATCACGATACCAAATGGGCAGATACATTAGCAGCAATGAAGCTATTTGCTGTCCAACATCTGGCAATACTAATGTTCTCCAAAGAGCGTTCGAAGCTCCGAAAACGACTCTAACTGAATTTTTTACATCGTGTCAAAAACCTGTTGTTTTTGGCCAATTCGCGAAGACATTGGTGTTTGGTGATGTTCCACATTATTTCACATGGAACAAATCCAGTAAAAAATGGGAGCCACGGAAACAAGGAAAACCACATCCTTCCATTACAGGCATATTCCAAGCTAAGACATTGGGGAGACTTTACACGGTACATCCAAAGCAACGTGAGTGCTTCTATTTACGTTTGTTATTGGTGAATGTTCACGCACCAACATCTTTTGAATTTTTAAGAACAGTTAATGGTCGAGTATTCAATACATACCAGGATGCATGTCGTGAACTGCAATTGCTAGAAGACGATAACCATTGGGACTTAACGCTTACTGATGCTGCGTTGACATCAACACCGAATAACATTCGTCAGTTGTTTGCAATTATTTTGACGACATGTTATCCCTCGCAAGCACAAACTTTGTTGGAAAAATATAAAAATTGTATGACACCGAATTAGACAAACAAATCAATGCCAAAACATAGATTATTCACCAGAGATGTACAATGAAGGATTGGTCTTGATCGAGGATTTATGTGTTCTTATTTCAAATTTACCACTTAATCATTATGGTATGCCATCACCGAATCGTCCAGCCACCGACTTAGTCAATACCGATCTACAACGAGAAAATCAATATGACCATGGAAGCTTAGCAACAATTATCATGAACAGGGAACCATTACTGACAGCAGAACAAAAAATTATTCATGATCGGATTATGCTGGCTGTTGCTGCTGAACAAGGCGGTTTTTTTTTCTTGGATTCACCCGGTGGAACCGGTAAGACATTTTTAATAGTGTTGATTCTTGCCAAAATACGGTCGCAACAAAAAATCGCATTAGCAGTAGCATCGTCAGGCATTGCGGCTACTTTACTGGATGGTGGGCGAACAGCACATTCAACATTCAAGCTGCCATTGGACGTTCATAATAAACCAGATGCAATGTGTAACATCAAAAAGAATAGTGGAATAGCTGCAGTGTTGCGGAAGAGTTCTATAATAATTTGGGATGAGTGCACAATGGCACACAAGTATTCACTTGAAGCATTAAACAGAACTATGCAAGATTTAAACAGCAATGATAAACCTTTCGTCTGGTGGTTTACCGGTTATACCTCGCTCTACTTTCGCGGGTGAGATTAATGCATGTTTGAAACAATAATTCTTATGGCGAAGTGTCGAAACACTTCGATTGGCCATAAATATGCGAGTACAATTGCAAAATGATCCATCAGCACAAATATTTTCCGAACAACTACTAGATATTGGGAACGGTAAAATAGAACTGCAACCAAATACACAGTGCATTAAACTACCAGACAATTTTTGCACTGTTGTTCAGGATAAAAATGAATTGATTCAGAGTATTTTCCCGGATATACAGAAAAATAATTTGAATCATGAATGGCTTAGTCAACGGGCGATTTAAGCAGCCAAAAACGTTGATGTTGACGAAATTAACTTCCAGATACAACAGTTGATACCAGGCGATCTGATGTCTTTTTAATCAATCAATACTGTTGTTGATGAAAATGAAAGTGTAAATTTACCGATTGAATTTTTAAATTCATTAGATATCCCTGGAATGCCACCACATAAACTTCGATTAAAGATTGGTTCCCCTATCATTCTCCTCTGTAATTTGAATCCATCTCAATTATGTAACGGTACGCGTTTGGTCATTAAAAAGATCACCGGAAACATTCTTGGAGCAACCATTTTGGCTGGGAAGTTTAAAGGAAAAGTGGTCCTGCTGCCACGTATTCCGATGATACCATCAGATTATACCACACCCTTCAAAAGGCTACAGTTTCCAATTCGTTTAGCTTTCGCCATGTCTATAAATAAATCTCAAGGTCAAACAATGTCCATTTGTGGTTTAGATTTGGAAAATCCATGTTTTTCTCATGGGCAACTAACTATATGTTGCGTGTTCACGTGTTGGGAAACCGTCGAATCTATTTGTGTTTGCTAAAGACAGGATAACCAAAAACATTGTGCACCGATTGGTGTTAAATTAAATTGAAATTGAAAGTATTTATAATTCAAAAAAATAGATATTAATGTTTAAAAGTTTAAGACTGTCTGCCTTGCAAGCGTCACATGTTATTTACTGTATTATACTGTAATATACTTATATTTGTTATAAAATTGAATGGAAATAATAAATCTGATAAATTTTTATTTTGTACCTATTGATTTCTGCTTAATATCAAGTGTAAGAACATTTTAATTAATTGTGTTCAACGTACTTTCCCTTCAAATCTAAATCCAGTGAATTTGTATACCAACATAAACATTTCCGTCTTTGTTCGTAAATAATTTCATTGTACTAAAGGGTTATAGTAGTAGAAAGTCAAATAAGGAGATCACCATATTTTTTTACAAATACCATCTGTGTGAAAAAGCATAGTGGACTCCGTGGCTGATGTTCTCTTATTGTTCCTCTTAGATTGCCACAACTGAACTTTAAGCCACAGCAACGCGTGGCCGGGTCAGCTAGTTATGCTATAAGCATTCCCACTTGTTGCACAACTTGTTCACGAGCGGACAATTCTGGCAACACGCTTGACTTCCAATGCAAGTTGTTTATCAAACAAGTGCGATTTAACACGACTGCCCGATTTCCAACAAATAATTGTCCCTCACCTGCTTGTCCGACTCATATTTAGCTCTAAGCAGCGCCACCTCCGCGCAGACCCGCTGCTCGCACTCGTCCTTGCATGCGCGCAGCGCCGCGCGGACCGCCTCTTCCTTCTCCACTTCTGCGTTCTCCCTGGTCTGCATCACGATGGCGTTGTGGTTGCTTATCTCGATGACGTCCGTCCTCTCGATCTTCTCGAGGCTGGACTCCGAGGGCGAGCGGTCCATATTGTTTGTAAGTGCCACTAGGCGGAACCTGGAAGCAACAACTGATGTGGTGACACTTATTGTTGACGGTTTATTGGATTTTTCTGTTATTCTTCATCATGTGAATAAACCGTGTTCCGGTGGCTATAGCGTATATAAAACACAAGATATGATGTTCGCAGTTTGTTTGATCGCTGTTGTTGTTGACACGTGTCGGGTGTCACGCCAGTTGCGGTTCGACAAGCGCGGTTGGCGCGGGACCTGTTATATTTATCACCAGCCACCACCGCTGGCCCAGCCGGGCCCGACACAAACAATTTTCTCACCTGGACCGTAAAGATTCTATCTCTGCTCTATAATCTTGGTGTAATTTTTCCCGAACGTCGTTAACCTCCTTTTGCTTGATGGTCTCCATTTCTTCCAGTTTGTGCTCCAGCGCCTTCAACTCTTCCTTGGCAGCTGCCAGCGCATCCCGCGTCAGCTGATGCTGCCTCTCCAGCCGCTCGGCGTCCCCCCGACGCTCGAGCTGCACCGCCTCGACGCGCAGCCGCAGCGCACGGATGTCTTCGTCCTTGCTGTCCAACGTCGCCTTCATGTCGCTCATCTCCAGCTCGTGGTCCACGGTGAGCCTCTGCGTCTGTTCGCGGAACCTCACCTCGGTCTCCTGCCTATTGCTCTCCCAGGCCTCGCTGAGTGCTATATATTTGTTGTGTATAAACTGTTTCTGTTCCTCGACGTCGCTCTTTAACTTGACCAACTCCTCTTTAATAAAAAGTATATTAGCTCTGCATATGCTACTAATTTGTGTTAATAATTCCTGCAACTTTTGCATGTTTATTTTATGCGTGTCCATGTTGTCCTGAAAAAAAAAATGTAAACGTTGTAATTATTCGCAGTACGGCGTGACTACACTAAAGTATAATAAAAGCTGCCTCTGTTATAAATGCCAGGGATTAAAGCTATTGTAACACAACACTATGAACATAAAGTCTACGGATATATGGGACCGGTGAAGACAGGAGCAACGAAAAATAACTAGTACGACCACTCAGGTAAGATCGGGAGCTCGCGGGAATATCCTCCACGTGTCGAGTGGCTATCCGGTACTGGTACTCTGTGTCGCGATTAAATAAACACTATGGTGATGAATTTAATCAAGCAATTACGACACATGTTGATGTTGTTCCCTCTCTGGCTATAAATACTGTTACAATAAAAAATATTACATTGGAATCTGTCATTTTTATGCGATTGTACATTGTGGTAACTAATTTTGGCGCCAAAACATTGTGCAATATTAAGATGGACTGGGATTACAAAGAGAACAGAAACGATGTGATTGCATTACATAAAATAGGTATGGAGCCAAATGCATTTTTTAAAACTTGGAGTTTACACTTGTTACGAGGGTGGATCTAAAAGTTCGTGGCCTAACCTACATGGAGCTATGACATCTTTTTAAATCTACCGTCATTTGTTATTATGTGTCATATTGATTTATTGTGCGCAGTTTCATTCCGATACTGCACAATATAAATTTTCTGTGATTATTTGTTTGAAGCAATCTGACGCAATTTTCGATAATGGAGAAAATTGAACACCGTGCAGTCATTAAGTACCTCAATAAAAAAGGCCTATCACCAAAAGACACCCATCAAGATATGGTGAGCACCTTGGGAGAGTCTGCTCTATCGTATTCCAGTGTCAAGAAGTGGGTAGCTGAGTTTAAGCGCGGTCGTGAGAGCATTGAAGATGATTCTAGGAGTGGAAGGCCTACACCCTCTACCACGAAAGAAAACATCGATAAAATTTGTGATCTCGTACTGGGTGGCCGACGTTTGGCCATTGGTAAGATAGCTGAGATAACAAACATTAGTTATGGCCGGGTGCGACACATAATAACGGAAGAGTTGGGGTTCCATAAGGTTTCTGCTCGCTGGGTCCCGAGGTTGCTTTCAGCTGAACAAAAAAGAGTTCGATACACAATTTCGCGAGATTGTTTGGAACTTTTTGAGACTGATCCCGAGGACTTTTTGTATAGATTTGTTACCATGTGGGTTCACCGCCCATACTCCTGAATCAAAGCAACAATCCAAATAGTGGAAAAGATCAGACTCTCCTACACCGAAAAAGGCTAAGGTCGTTTTGTCGACTAACAAAGTCATGGCTTCTGTTTTTTGGGATGCGAAGGGCATTATTTTTGTAGATTAATTACCGAAAGGTCAAACTATAAATTCTAGTTATTATTGTAACCTTTTACGAAGACTTCGGGAAGAAATAAAAGAAAAAATGCCGGGAATGTTGCGTAAGAAGGTTTTGTTTCATCAGGACAATACACGTGTTCACAGTTCGGTTCAAACAATGTCTGTAATCCTGTGTTTTGGCTACGAATTGTCTTCCAGCAAGACTCGGGATCAGGTCATAAAGCTCGATCCACCCAATCTTTGTTAAAACGAACGTTCCGGACTCGATCAGAGCTGAAGACTACCCTTCGTCTAGTCCCGGCCTTAATCCGCTGGACTGTGATTTATGGTCAGTTTTAGCTACACAGCTTGCGTTAAACGCGATGATAATTTTGAGACCCTAAAACAATCCACACGAATGGCAGTGACGAATTACCACATGGAAAGAGTACGTGCTTCTATTGATAACTGAGCTCGACGTTTAAAGGCCTGTGTTTCAGCCAATGGAGGTCACTGCGAATAAACACTGTAAATTTTGTGGAGATATATAAAAAAATCGAAGCCTAAATATATGTCTGCACCGAGCCTTTATTCTTACTACCAATTTTATCTGGTGAGAGAACAAGTAGCAGAGTCCAAGTACAGGCGACATGGATAACCATTGGACACAGTTGCACAAGTTGACAGGTTCTGTTGGAACAGACGCTGCATGATCGAGAGGTCCTGTCTTATTTGAGTGGCGTCGGTGGATGGGATGTGTGCACCTGCCGGCCGCCCCGGCCCAGCTCTAGACTCGACGGCAGAGATTCTTCGATGTAAAACTCCGAGTTTACAAACTCGTCGGGGCTCTCGCCAGTTTCCAGTACTACGTGCAGTGTGCGCACCTCGGTCACCGTGGAGACGGCCATCGTCTCCGGCGAGCAACTTGTCGAAACGTCCGTTCTTTGTTTCTGCGACCCACTCTGTCGACTTAGCTTTTCAAAATCAGTGTCAGTTTCAGACTCGAAGTCCCTGTAAACACACACGCACACGTGTTATTACTCAATATCACACCTCATTATTTTACCTTTCGTTTAATGTGACGTGTCGGTCAATACTAATACGTTCATCTCAACCTGAACTGATCTACAATTATTTAAGTGAACATTATACATGTAATGAGCGCCACAACAAGCTGAAGGGTTTGACAGCAGGCAGCCATTCTATAGAGAACACAGTAAAACACTTTTCTTTTATTGGCCTGAAACTTGTCTATTACGTGTGTTTTAGCTTGATCGGAACAATTCACAAAAGTGTAATAAAATTAAATAGTTTTTACAGAA
This sequence comes from Eumaeus atala, assembly GCA_017140195.1. Taxonomy (NCBI): domain Eukaryota; kingdom Metazoa; phylum Arthropoda; class Insecta; order Lepidoptera; family Lycaenidae; genus Eumaeus; species Eumaeus atala. Next base: position 242,280 of record JAFELO010000129.1, read on the forward strand.
TTATCCAACTGATCTTACTTATCAAAGTCCACCTGCACGTCTGCATCCCTATCCTCGTGCTCCGGCGCGCCCGACCTGCGGCGACAGCACACGTAATAAAAGGTTAATCATTGTTTAACAAGTGCTGCCACTGGCACCCTGCGGCTGGACTGCGCCGGGGGATGTCAGCACGACACCGGCGTGGCTGATGCCATGCCCTTTCGTGAGGTGCCAGTTGTCAGTCGGACGGGATGGATGAAGCGAGGACGGCGCCTATTATATCCCTCTCGCAGGGCAGCTACTTATACGCGTCGACAGTTAGCTAAGACCGCCTCTCTGCTCCTACTCTCTACCGTCCTCGACGGACTAGGATGACATTTGGCACAGAGAGACCATCGCGAACAGCACCAGCCGACTCGTTAAGAGTTAAATGTCATCATTATCATCAGCAGAACGACGTCCACTGCTCACGGACATAGGCTCACGGGGGAGCCCATTGGCCACCACTTTGGCGCTTTCACGCGTCCTCTCCCTACTGACTTTGTAATTACTTCTCTCTTTTTCGTCGCTGTTTTGATATCTACGCGGTTTATATTTTGTTTAATATTTCACATTTTTATTTTTTGTTTGTCATGATATGTTCATAATGTTTTATACATTCTTGTACGACCTTCTGTTCAAACAATACACATTTCATATGATGGTCGATTTCACAACAAGACATCGCTTTCAAACGAAGAGGCCGCCCATTGTACATTGATCTAAATATACAGCTATAACAGTCGTGTAGACCTCGTTCGCTAACTGGAATTATACGCGGGCTCAACCGCAGGCTACATCCGTAAAAGAAGCTATACCTCTGGCGGAAAAACTTGACAGTCGCGTCCATATCGTATTTAGGCACTTCCTCGGAGAGCTCCGGAAATGTCCTGGTGATGAAGTCGACGTCCTCGCTGGACAGCAGCGGCAGCCTGGAGTCAAAAGCCGCCGGCGCCTGCGTGGCGAACTGCGGCGGCAGGTCCGCCATGCCCGGGAACAAGCTCTTCAGGAAGTGGTCTTCGAACAGCGCATTGAAGTCTTTGCGCCGACCAACTTCCTCTTCGTGTATTGCCAACAGCTTGTCGGCGAGGTCCGTGGCCCACTGTGAGTTAAAAACGACGTTATTTATAATAATAATTCGGACCGAATAGTCCTAATGTTATAATACCAGAGGAAACGGGCGGTCGGGTTTTATTTGTTTCATTAAATGTCACAATATTTGCCTAACGCGCCAAAAGTCTGCATCGCGCCACCTCGTGTACGACGCGTGTTCGTAACACGGCGGGCGCGCGGTGCAGCTGCGCCACATGTGCATACGCGAGTGGTGACTACATTCGCGGCGGAGATGCGTCTGCGGCGCGCTTCCTCGTGCACGGCGCGTACGAACACGGCGGGCGCGCGGTGTAGCTGCGCCACATGTGCATACGCGAGTGGTGACTGTACATTCGCGGCGAAGATGCGTCTGCGGCGCGCCACCTCGTGCACGGCGCGTACGAACACGGCGGGCGCGCGGTGCAGCAGCGCCACGTGTGCCTACGTGAGTGGTACCTCTACGTGCGCGGCGGAGAAGCGTCTGCGGCGCGCCACCTCGTGCACGGCGCGTACGAACACGGCGGGCGCGCGGTGTAGCTGCGCCACGATGCCGAAGTAGCGCGCCAGCCGGTTGAAACACTGGAAGGACAGCATGGCCTGCGCGTCCAGCACTGACATCTTGTTTTCTATCTGCAGCACCACCCTGGAACACCACCGTACTATGTGAAACTGAGGCTTCAACATTATAAAATCACTTAATCATATCCCATAGCGCTAGTTAAGTGCCCAGCTCCTACACACACTAGCCTCAATAAGGTAACCTACCACCATTAGGGGTCACCCATTAAGAGAGGCATTTTAGGGGAAGGGGGTGGTCATATACTAATTTGGGACAGATAAGTCTCTCGCCATGTCCCACGAGGGGGATATTTGCAAATATCACGAACATTTTTCCGGGAGGGAAATTAAAAAAAAATAGTAAAGCACGCGGGCCCTAATAAGAAAATGTGGCTCACGGCTGTGGGAGCTGAAGTAGCGCGTAAACTACCACCATTGTTAGTTTATGTAATAAGCCCAGAATGATCATTTACAATAATTATAATTACTAATTGTCGGTTCATTCAAGTCGAGTTTAGACTCGCAAGGCAACGTTTTCTTCCTGTCGTCCGACCGTTCCAAAGTTAAAGTATGTACAGAGTTGAAAAGTTATTCCCTTTGCTCGGATCAAATTGACATGGTCACAATGCTACTCACTCTAATCTAGCTTTCAGTATATGCGACAGCTCGTCCTTGGACTTGGCGATCCGTCGCCGGATGTCCACGAGCTGCTGGTGCCCCTTGAGCAGCTTCTCCAGCTGGCACCAGTGCGACTGCACCAACGTGGACAGAACCGACGGATCACACGCCGCATTGAGACGCTCTCGAGACTGGAAATAACAATATTTTTCTCGTCACTAAATCAGGTGAATTCCTGTGTGGCGGATTAACAAATTTTTGACTCCAAGGCAATGTAGTTACAGACCTAGTATAGCCAATGTAAAAGCTGGTCGAGCTCGTACTTCGGTCCTCTATCCCCGGGGCCTGTTTCAGCCCTACACGTGGTGCACTCTTACCGTTATCAAGGAGGCAGCCTGGTCCCGCTGGTCACGCTCCAGCTTCTTGGCGTCGCTGAGCAGCTGGTCGAGTCCGTACAGTCGGTCCTCTATCCCCGGGATCTGTTTCAGCCCCTGCGTGTTGGCATACTCTAGCAACCGATGTAAGTCCGCTTCGCCATCTTTTAACAGTTCTGCATCGATCTGCGGAAGAGTTCATTACTATAAATACGATCATTGTCGCAACTGGAGCGAAAGCACCAGTGTCCTCCTATGACCAGTCCTTAACTTCCTTGATAAAACCCAGACCGAAATGAGAACAAATAAAAATTCTAAATTCGCCACAGCTATCAATTACAAATTACAGTTTTAAGTATGTTCTGGAGATATCTGGAGACATTGAGGAGAAGTTTGTCTAAGTGGAACATACCGTTAGCGCCCACGTACGCGATGTCGACTTCTCTGAGCGTATTATTTAAATGGATGAGGTTTACAACTGATACTGAACTGAACTACATTATTTTACTCTTATAGAATCCTGGAAAAAAGATGCAGTGTCACTTTTTATGATATTATTAATTTTCTTCGTGGCTCCTTTATAACTACTAAAGTAGTAGGGCGGTCTGGCAGATTCCCTCCCTAGTCAAATAACCTATAATGAAAAATCCTTCAGGAAAAAAGAAACACCACTCTCAATTGTCTCGCCTAGTGATGGTGGGTAATATGCGACATGTGTAGTGACTTCTTTTTCTCCAATTTTATTTCCCGCACGGGTATTAATGAAGATAATTTTTGTGATGACATGGTAGGGTCCGGTTTCGCTACAAAGATTATGCCTCAGATATACACTCCATTGTACTCTTTGTAAACTACTTAAGGGGGTTGATTTGGGCAGATCTGCAGGGCCGGATAATATTCCACCTCTCTTAATACAGAATTGTGTCAAAACTTTGGCTACAGCACTCTCGATTCTGTTCCGGTGGTGTTTAGCATATAGCGATGATTTGTAAGTCCGCATTTATTACTCCGATTTATACTCGTAAAAAAGGACCCAAAAATGTCGTTGAAAACTATAGGTCTATTTCAAAGCTCAATGTCTTCGATAATTTTTCTGGAAAAAAAAATCAACCGCATGGCATATGCTGCTATAAAACAAAGCATTAGCTATCGACAGCTTGGCTACTGGGGGCTCATTCCACTTATACCAATCTCATAATCTCATATACAGGTGACTCCTTTTTTTCGTCCTGATCACGTCGCACCTCTGCGCAAACTCCTAAATATTAGTGTTAGAGGAAATCTATGCCGATGATTTTCATCGTAGATAGATAATCAATGTCAGAAAATCGTCTTAAGTGGTCACTCCTCCAAAACTATGTACGAGTACGTTCTTTCAGGTATACCACAGGATTGCAAAAACACCAAAATTCCCCTATTTGCCGACGATATTAAATCAAAAAAAAACGGAGGTGGACGCTCTTTGTCTGCAATACGATCTTGACAAATTTAATTAATATTGTATGTCGCTAAGGCATTTCATTTGAGCTCATCTAAATGCTTTGTCTGTATTTTTACTCCGAAGCCTAAACCAATCTCTTACGAATTGAAAATTGACAAGGACTTTAGACGTAGGTGACATGCAGGATCTGATGTTGGAGCTGGGATGTGGTGATGGGTACGGTGTGATATAACATTGGCAATCCTTCGGTAACGGACACGTTAAATCTGCTTTAACAGGAACCTTAGACTTGAATGACATGCAGGATGTCAAGATGGATCTGGGGGAAAATCTGTATTAAAAATTGAGATCCCAATAATAAAAAAACGCAATCCTATTGTATGTAAACTCGTTTAACTTCCCTTCGCAAGGAATTTAGACATAGATGACATTCAGGGCCTGATGATGATGCCGGGAAAGGCAAATAAATAAAAGCTTGTTTTTAAAGTTTTTTTAATCATATTTGCTTAGAGTTTATAACTTTTCTTGAGAAAGAAGCGGCTCCATCGAGACTTGGCTAGTTTTTGGTGGGATACTCTTTAAGACTACATACAGATGCTACACCTGCAACAGAACGAGACGGCGCAAGATCCCAGGTATGTTTCGGCCTAAAAATCCATAACTTTTTATTTCTGACGATTAACGGTGAAATTTTACATATATATAAAAATTTGTACATAAGGTTGCTTGATGTATTATATAATATATTCCAAATGAGATGTACTTTATTATAATTAATTTTAATATACCGTATTGAAAGATTCAAAGCCAATTTACAAAATGGTGTAAAAATTTATTACTTTGCGAGGTAATAAAACTATCTACATACAATACCTAAGTTGTACAAAACTTTTTATCAATTTCTAATAACAAGTCGTATATCGATCAGAACACTTAATCTTGATCTGTTAAAGTTTGTTGCAGATTTGAGTTTTCTATACAATTCAAGAATAAGGTCTTACTTGCACTGTAATTCATCCTTAATGTTTTCACAAGAGTTCTTTCTGTTCCTTCTCCTATCGAACGTAATCCTGAAGATATGCATTGTAGCTGTGCTCAAATCCGTACTCATAAAGTAGCATACTTAAAGCAGAGCGAGGCGTAAGGCAAGTCTGTGTTTTGTCCCCTCTGCTATTTAACTTAACTGGAGAACACATCATGCGCCCAGTATTGGAGAAGTGAAATAGTGGAATACGAATCCAGGGGCTGCTTGTTAACAACTTACGGATTGCTGATGACACTATCTTAATTGGGAAAAGTGAGTGCGGACTGGCTGTACTGCTCAGTAGGCTGGAGTGTGTCAGCGCGGAATGATACGCGGACTACAGATAAACCGCAGCAAAACCAAGTTGATATTTGTGGACAGATATGCATCAATGCGCAAATCCTATGAACTAACGACCTTGATGTGGTGGTCGAGTTCGTATATCTGGGATCCTTAATACGCGCCGATGGTGACTGTGGAAGGGAAGTTATACGGCGAGCCCAAATAGCAAAATCAGCAGTCTGCCGCCAGGAGAAAATTTGGAGAAACGGTAACATCACACGCACAAGATCAGACTTATATTATCCATATTATTAATATTACTTATTTCTCCATATTCAAGTACGCTTCGGAGATCTGGACTCTGACTGCTCGATTCAAGTCCAGAATCGACGCGTTCGAAATGTGGTGCTGGCGTAAAATGCTGGGTGTACCGTGGACCGCTAGTCGCACTAACGCGTCTACATTTGAAAAACTGCATACAGCGACGCTAGCGCGCCTCTCCAGTATCTGCCTACATAGTTTGCATACTTTCCTCGGTCACGTGGCCTTCCGTGGGCCAAACGATCTTCAAAGAATCATACTAGGGGGCTCCGTGGAGGGGAAAAGGGGCAGGGGAAGAGCACCGACCCGATGGTTGGGACCCATCCTACACACAATCAACTGCAACACGCGGGCGGCAGTACATTTTGCCCAGAACAGAGAAGCCTGGGGAGCCCTCACGACGCAGTTTTTGGTGGTCACGATCCTCAGACATGAGGATCCGACAAAGAAGACAGTAGCATAGTATTTTCCTTTTTCTGCTGGATTCTGACAAGTCTGCATACGATATACAAGATTTTCTACGTTTTCCTGGAGACGTAGATGGTGTGTGGTTGTAACGTCTTCCAAGTCGGGTAAAGTTGATAAATATTCAAAATCCGACCAACTACTGTTCTTCGTTAAAAAAAAATAATGTAAAAAAAATGAAAGCAGGAATAATGTGTCTTTAAATATCACTCAAACACACGTTGTCTTCAGAGATTTGATGATTCTCTTCCGAAACAGTTGATGATGCCTCAAAAGTTCTACGTCCGTCGACATAGCTAAGTATTAATTCACGTTTAGAACACTCGAATGTAGACATTTTATAAGTAGGTAAAAATAAGTTTATTATTTCGTTGCAATTAAACATCCTTAATAATTTTGACCATAAATTCGTAATAAATAAGAAAATACTTTATATACTATTTGAAATTTAAGGTAATATACCATTTCTACATTTTCCATAGTGCGGCGCGGTGTCACCTACATCACAACAGATAAAAGGTCACCGGTTCAAATGCCGATACACATTGAATATCGATAATGTTTACATTATATTATCGTTTTAGTGATTATTACACCGGGCCGACACGCTGGATCTTATTTTTTCTCAATCAAAATAAAAGAGCGCACGCCTGCACGTAGTGCCAGTGCCAGCCCTGAGCAGGCAGCAGGCGCGCCACAGAGCGTCTTCCGCGACCCCCGCGCCGCTCACTCTCGTAGTTGATCTTCAGCCCTTATCGGTCCACTGCTGGACATGGGCCTCTCTCAATAAGCGCCAAGACGATCGTGAGTGAGCGAGCGCTAGTGATATGAGCCACGCGCTCTGGACGTGCTCACCACAATCGTAATTCATACTTAACCTTAATTCAGTTTGATAAGCAAGTTACGATTTATATTCGCTGTTCGCAAACCACATGCCTCCACTATCCGCAGTCTACCGCGCCGTACGTGTTCGTGCCGTACGCCGTACGAGGCCGATGACTCATGATGATGACTTCATATCAACAATGTTTTATTTCTTTGTGTTGTTTAACTGTGGGTTTGTATATAGAAAACGTCATGTCGCGTGCGAATAACTTACTATTTATTCATTTGCATTGTGGATGATTTATCAGATATTCAAAGGTTTGATAGTATAGGGGGGCAAACGAGCAGTCGGCGCATTGTTAATTACATGGACGCAGGTAATCATCAAAATGCAGATGTGTTGTACCGCCCCTTCAATGGAGTCACTTTCCGGCGGTATCATGTGAGCGAAAGGTACCTCTGCGGTTGTGCCGGCCCAATCCAGCTGCTATGCAACTGGACTCCTCTTACAGGATGTAAATGCAGTAGATAAATGTCATAAATATACGCCTTAATGCTTTGTTATCGAGATAATGTGGACAAATAATTACAGAGCAAGAAGATTAACGAAATTTTGAACATCTTTCTTCGCAGTGAAACATGATGTTTCCTACACATGTAAAGTCTGGTGTTATGAGTGAAGTCCTCAAAACGGTCTGCGCTTTGCAAATATGAACAGTTGTCTCTTACCAGCCCGAGCCCCTTGTGACAGTAGTCCAGGATGTCGTGCAGCGACGCCTGGTTGCCCTGCGCAAGGATCCAGTGGCGCAGCGTAGGGTCGTCTTTGCTCTCGCCGGAGGGCGGTTTCATCGTGACCGCCTCGCCGGACTCCTCGGGCACAGCCGAGTTGCTGGTCGAGTGTTTCTCAAACACTACAAGAAACAAAGATATTATTTATCAGGCGCACCCTTACTACTTTAATAATAATTACTACAGGACTCGAATGTGCCCTACACGTATACCCTACGAGAGCCCTATGTTTCTGATATTTAAATATTGAAGCATGTTAGTGTAATTATCAAACTCATAAAAGCTTCATTAATTCGCATACCTTTATTTTCGCTATTGTTACACAAAAAGCACAAGAGCCTACATCTCGTACACGCCCACTAGCACGCACGCACGCACGCACGCACGCACGCACGTACGAACGTATGAACTAGCGCATTTGACTATAATTATTTGTTACTAGCAGCGCCCCGCGGCTTCACCCGCGTGAATTAACTTCAACGGTGTCGAACTTTCATATATAAGATAAGAAACGATAGTTACAACGAGCGGCTGCCTCAGTGGATAACGAGGTAACGTATTCGTGTTACGCCATTGGTCATGGGTTCGAATCCCGCTAAGTCAATGATGTTTATATATGTATTATGTGTATTCATACAAGTCCTTACGGTACTTAGCACGGGGCTAGGCTCACCGGCCGCCGGGGGTGCGGGAGGCGGGGTAGGGACCGCGGGGCAGGTGACAGAGCGCTGCGATATATGACGTCTTTATTTACTCATATTCTCTTTCATTCGTCTACAATGTGAAAGTCCTAATGATTTGGAAGTACAAAGTTTATTTTAACTTCAAGTAATTTTTTTAATATACCATACTAAGAATTTTATTTGAAATTTCAAAAATACATCTTAATTAATATTAAAATGCTCAAGAGTTCGTTTGTTTGTATGTCACGAGACACACACAAGTTGATCATATTTAAAGAATAATCCGAGATATTCTTTGTACTTATGAGTATGTGGTATAACAAATGTGTGGTTCCACTTCCGTGTGCTAGAACCACCAGACGCCTAGCAGTGACCACGCACGAACACGCCACGTACCATGCGAGAAACAATCCTAGGTCTACTGTAGCACGCTATCCTCTTCGACTGGATGGGCTATTCTCGGGTATCGGATTACCTTATGTTTATCTCCTTCCCGCGCATGATTTGTTTCTATTTCTATAAAAAAACCTAGTGAATGGGTAAGCTATAATAGGGTTTTCGTTAGTGCTTACCCGAATTAATTATATCAATTTGGTTAGCCTTTAGCTAGTTTAGGTCGACGACTTAATGCTCGGATTGATAGAGTACTTGTAAACGAGTCTATGAAATATCCAATCAAATACCCCTTTAGGGGTAGGCGGTTAAGGTTCCTGCCCATTAATCACTTTTATATTTCTAACTTAAAAAATGACGGATTTCCATACAAACTTTCAACCAATATTTCACTCTCTTGGGGGTAGTAATTCCTTCCTCAGAGGATGTCTAGTCAATGAAACGACACTACTCAACAAATTTCATGGACCTAACTTTAATAGTTCGCGATCGGCGGTTGAAGTTCCTTTGAGGTATACATTTGATAGCGCGGGGGTCGGTTTTTATAAATCATTCGTCTACCCAATATTACCTTAGCGTTGCTCCTGGACCCTGCGTCTACGAAGACAATATCAACCATCATCAACTGAGTAAACATGACGCACATTAGACTCCACTTCGTAAAGATAAATTAGGTCGAAGAAAAGCCTCATATTTATTTATTTTTTTCCGACCTAAACTTGTGCTGTGGAAGCGAAGAGAAGCCCAATACTGCTTCGTCGGATCGCAATATCGTGTAAAGTGTAGGGTATCGTTGAACTCATTATTTTATAGTATAGGGGGACAAACGAGAAATCGGAGCAAATCAACGACTGGCGACGCCCATGAACATCAGCATAATTATGCCGATGCGTTGCCCTCCTCACGTCCCCCGCCCAATGGCCACATATTTTTAATCATTGTTAAATTTATTTTAAAATTGTTGATATTTTTGGAAGAGCGAGTAGTGGAAACTTTGTTGTGCATGAACTCGATAATATTTTGTAAGTATTGTTAACATTTTATGTTTCCCAAATAAATAAATAAAAAATATCGTGTAGTTTATTACTTAGCTTCCCATAAAATTAAGTTTTTTACAATCGCACACACAATGGTATAGTACCAACAGATAAGAAAAAGTAACGAACGAGTGTATGAGGAGAACATACCAGGGGTTTCGGTTGTGATGTGCTCTCGTTTCATCGGGGTTCAGGTTTGCCAGCTGTAACAACTAGATAAGCAGGGCAGCCCTCATGCATCACAGTAATGCGGACTATGGGCTTCGGTAGTAGTTGAAAAGCTCCAATTTCTCTTTTGCCCCCTCTATACTATGAAAAGTATCTGCAGACGTTTTTGTGTACAATACCAAAACATAACACGAATAGTTGACTAAACAACTACCCCCATACAAGATTGTTGTATATTGTGGACTAGCGGTTCGCCCTGGCCTCTCCCGTTAATGACAGGTGTAGAACCTTCCTCAGAAATCGCTCTATCCATGGGTGAAAACCGCAAGAAAACCCTTTCTGTATATTTTGAGAAAATCCATCGCATACAGACAGACAGCTCTTGGGGATTTAAGTATCCGCCCTCGCATCGGGAGTGTGGTGCGTTTGCTGTTGTGCTGTGCTATGATACTGTGCAACAAGAAGCCATTAACATAATTTGGGAACTAAATGCACACTTAACGCACGTAACGCTAAAATATAAAAATAAATAACTGAAAACCCCACCGCTGAGTTGTGCCGACCGCGGAAGCGGCGTTAACACTTTCAGCAGTCGGGTTGTTTTGGTTTTTCTATTAACTATCCCGATGTCTCGGCAGCCTTACAGTAACTACGGTGTCGGTGGAAGTCGGGCTGATTAAATAATTATGTAAACCACGATAAAATACAAAATAGTAGTTATAATGTAATGAGTAACATTCGCGTAAACTTTAGGCATCAATATGTTTTATACATGCAGATGATATGCTTTCTGCTTATATTTTAGTAGTATACGTGTTAGGTTTCGTTCATTCAATTCAATAAAATTATACACACACTTTTTTACAATTGTGACAACCATATTTTGACGTACTAAAACATATTCTTCAATATAAAACTTCCATTCATCTAAATGTAATTTTAAGGTGTTGTACAGCTTCACCTCGGGACATGTTTTTATTTTATGTTGACATTGATTTTTAAATGACTTTTTTTAGATATTTTTTTATTCTACATACATTTTGTTGTTAACAGAACTAATATTGTGTCACTGAATACTTCTTATGCTCTAAGGAAAGTGTTAACGTAAAACTTGCCGAAATAATATTGTCACTTACGAATATCAAAATTTAGTGCATTGTTATTTTAATGTTTAACTGTATTTTTTTATTATATTGAAACATTTTATTCTTATTATCACAGTTATCTAATTGCAAGCTGAGTTCGTCTCTAAGTAATTGTTACATGTTTAATATATTCCTTGTGTCTGTATTTTCATGAACTCTTATTACATGTGTTCAATTGTGGATGAACCTACTACCATTAAATAAATAAATAAGTAAAATAAAGATCTTACCGTCTTCCTCGGACAGTTTGAAGACTCCTCCGCCGAAGTCCTGCGCGGGCCTGTGCCTGGAGCCGTCAGGCGAGGCCGACTGCGGGTTGATGCCGTAGTGGTGACCCTCGAAGTCAGTGTCTTCGAAAACGTCGAAGGCGGAGAACCTATGGGCCTCCGCCTGCAGCTGGAGCGCCGGGAGGATTGGAATTTTGCCCAACGATTCCAGGACCTCATTCAAGCTGTAGTAATCAAAGCGATGTGTATAACTTCGGTTTTTTTGGTATTTGGTATCATATGCCAATTACAAAACCATGAAATGACGCGTAAACGATGTTTAACAGTGTATGGACAGGCAGACTCCAGTAGACAGTCCGCAGCGTGGATATGCAGGCGCCGACTACCGCCTGTCCCCCGTGGCACCACGACTGCCGGCTGGCCTCGGCCCGCCGGCAGTCGCCGTGCCACGTGGGCAAGCAGGCGCCGACTACCGCCTGTCCCCCGTGGCACCGTGACTGCCGGCTGGCCTCGACCCGCGCCGAAGCGCGCCAGCTACTATGCTAACATCGGCCTAAGACCTAACACTAATCTCAATTACCTAAAATTATTTTAATATTTTCATATATATATAT
>JAFELO010000130.1:3579-16865 GCA_017140195.1 Eumaeus atala
TTGATACCAACAGTTGAGTCTTTGCTCATACCAATTTTATCCAAAAAGAGATTTAGACTTTTTTTTATTATTATATTCTAAGGTGGTAACAGCACTGTCCTGTTCATTGGTAATTTTCTAAAACAGAGGAATATACCCTAAGTTGTATTTTAGAGTTTTTACTTACCAGGACATTTCACCAATTTTAATTATTAATATGGTATATTAGGTGAAAAATAACTCTACTGTAACTAGTAATTATTGTTTGAACAGAAACATAAAATTGGGTGATTCGAAAAGAGTAGGGAAAGAGCATGATTTAAGAAATGTAAGAGTAATGCAGGCTATGGAATGTGTTCCAATGTCTGATGATGACAGTGTTCGAGCTATAAGTGCGTTCAGTGTACGGGACAGTCTGAAAACTGATGATGAAGATCAATCACAACCAATAACTGCAGCGAATGCCAGGTTGCTACGTCATGAATTTAATGTTATGAACAATTCTAATTTGGTTGTATGTAATCTTGAAAACAATATGGCGCAACTCATGGCTGGCAATCAGAAACATGAAAAGAATATAATGCATAAAATAGATGAAGAGAAAAACGACTTGAGTCCAACAAGTGACATTCAACCACATGCCACTGATGAAACACAAGATGGTGCAGATGTTAAACAAAAAATAAAACCTACAGACACAGCTTCACACAGTTTGGAAACTCCAAAAAGTTCATCAAAGTGCAGTAGTGAAGTAAGTGCTGGCCTCAGTAAAAGTGTTCCCCCTTCTTACAAGCAAAAATTTCTACAATTCTCTAAAGAGAAACTTCGTTTTGCCAGCGGTGGGAACAGATTAACTAGCAGCATCAAAAGATCCTTTCGATTTAGTAAATCTTTTGAGAAAAGTAAACCTGACATTTCAAGACGCACGAGTGAACCCAATATTAGGAAAGAAATATCAAGTTTGACGGATAACAAAAGTGAACTCTGCAATGTAAAATATTCAAAAGAAGACAAAGACGAAAATGTTGAAAAATGTGAAGCCATAGAAGAAATTGTTGATGATGTATATGTAGCAAATAATGACTGTATACCAAATGATAATGACAATCACGAAGGTAAGATTATTTTCAGCTTCATATTTCTTATTTTTATTCTGTTTATATTCAGCATCATTAAAAAATGATTTGGTCAAAAGTATAATGTTTTGATGTCCAAAATGACAGCACAAACACTTATATTATTTTGATAATTTCACCTGTTTCATGTAATTTTCAAATAGAGCATTTCACATCAAGCAGACGGAAAAAGAGTCAGGTTCTGAAATTTTTTCACTTGAGGTCAAACTAGTGGATAGGCATGTGAACACAAAAGAATGTTATATTATTATGTATAATTGTCAAGTTGTAAAAAGTCAATTAGTTTTCTACACAAATAATTATGTGTAATGTTTTATCTTTTTACGACTACCGACACCCATGAAAATTGACATGAAACGCGACACTGAAAATGTTATTTTTAATTTAGGATTTAGATTACGGAGGTATTGTGTGAGCGAGAGGTACCTCCCCGGTCGTGTCGGCTCAATTCCGTTGCATAGGAGGACGTATTGTCATGCACTATGCATGGCACTACATCCTCTTATGCAACATGGCACTACATCTTTCTGAAATAATAATACAATCAGTAGACTAAGCAAGATTTGCAAATTTAGTAACGGTTTGATGTGATTTGTATATTTCTAGAAAAAGAGCCCACATCACTAGAGCTGGAGGAATGGGAAGCTTTCTTGAATTCTAACATTAACGAGGTGATGGATGGGGACGTCGAGTCTCTAACGCAATTAAACATGGTGAGCGGCTCTCTTTAGGACACCTATTTTATTTATTTAAATTTACATTTATTGCACTTACAGTAAGAACCAAGGCGCAGAACATACACTTGTCACGGGGCATCAACAAACAAATGTATACATATCACAGGGCACAATTATTATAATAAATGACACACATTACAGATTTAAACACTACACATTACATTCTCACGATTCTAGTAATTGACAACAATCTTTGGCAAATTGGGAGGAGTAATTCATGTTAGATATTTCGTTATTACAATTAATTAACATTTCATTCAGTAAATGAAGTGCTGAGTGTGTTGGGGCGACCCGGGCGGCCTGCGTGTGCACACGCCGCCACAAAGATCAGCCGAGAGCGCCGCACCACACCACAGCGAGGCACGCAGATACCACAAGCCCCTAGTGTCGTAGGGTTATCTATTTTGTTATGTAGCAAATGGTAGTAGTGTAGCGTAAGGGCACACTTTCGCCGTAGCTCCAGTGTGTCCAAGCCAAACACACCATTTACATACAGAGAGGGTACAAATAGGGGTAATACCCGTATATTTTAAAATACAAATAGCGGGACTTTTCTTTTGCACTCGCTCCACTGAGTTTGCATAAAGTAGCCTATGTACTAATTATCGCCGCAATAACAACACATTGTGTACTAAACTGGGTAATTTATACTTATGTCATGGAAAATATTTAAAATACTATAATTGAAGTTTATTTAGTTCAAAATTTGTGGACTGTCATGTTTTCATTGTCAACGGATGAAACAGCCAGTTTAGAGATTTATTTGTGACTTCTAACCGATGTCCATAAAATCACACACAATTAAATGTTAAATAGATGGCTATCACACCAAACAATGGGCTATCTAGGCTCTTACAAGCTGAGAAAGCGCGACAGCCTCGCTGTCATTTCACAACAGTGCTTCTGATCGGTTTTACCAGCCTAATTTGAATGCAATGATGCAACAGTGGCGATGCTCCAAAGTCTCCAATCAGAAAGAACTTTTAATTACAATAAAAAGATAATCAATTCAATAATTGAAATATGTCCCGCAGGTGAGCATGGTGGTGCGAGTGGTTTCTAGTGCGGCGCGCGGTGGGAGGGGCGGACGTGTGTGCGGCGCAGTGGCTGCGCTCCTGGCGCTGCCTGCTCTGTCACACTCCCTGCCGAGGCATACGCTGCTAAATATACAGGATGTAAGTCTGCACACTTTCATGCACAGCAAAGGTATCAACAATTCTCATTTATTTGGTACCAGTTCATAGATGCATACTAGATAACACGACGTTTAACTTCCTGGATCATTTTTATCAAAAAAAAAGTATACTAAATCTAATCATTTTTACCAAATTACTTGTGACAATTTTTTTTTCTCCATCGTGGTTCAAGCGCTGTCGTGGCCGTGGGGCTTCTTAGTCTGGGGTGAACCCAGGCGAAGCCAATTGATTCGATGTGGTTCTTATAAGAAGAGGGGACAGAAGAGCAACAGAAGAAGGCGCACGGGACAAGGGGTGAGGATGGGAACGTCACCCTATTGCACTGTCCCAAAATTGGTGGGGTTGTACCGTGGTGCGGGGCAATCCTTCAGTGGAGGAGGTGTTGGTCACTAAGGGGACTGACTAGCCGCCGAGGTGCCCTGATTGTCTTGCAGTACGCCGCCATTGGCGACACTGATGTTACTGGCGGTGATTATTATGGGTACTCGGAACTATAATGTGCCGCGAGCCCCACACACCATTGGACGTGAGGTCCAATGTACAGGGTCCGGGGGCAGCGAAGGAGCGTAAATGCGTTTCCCCGCGTCAACAAAGAAAAATACGTCCGCTTTGGACTATTGTACTGGCATGAAACTTTATATTTGTTGTGTTTGAAAGCAGATAATGTTGATGGTTCTACTAACGTTTTCTTTCTCTTATTTTCAGGTGTATCTCGAGGCGAAGGTGGCGTACACATTTGTGGTCGCTATAAACTCCCTGATGAAAAATAGTAGGAACTCCGACGAGGGCGCGGAGGAGAGGTAGCTAACACACACATTTTGAAGTACCTTTCAAGGTACCTGACGCACTCCTTTTCCATCCTAACTATTGATTTTATCATTATAAATTCAGTTCTAGTAAGAGGTAGTGCCTTGTACATTGCTGCGGAATTGGGCTGGCACGACCGGTGAGGTTCTTCTCGAGTGCACTCGCTCAAATGACAACGCCGTAAAGTGACAGCTATGCTGTGTTTTGTATGATGTGTGCGCTCGCGCCGCGGCGTCGACCTGTCCGTTGCGTGTGCATGTATATGTCGCAGTCGGAATGTCTGTGTCTTCGTTTTGTGGCGGGCCAACCACTAGCCGGATTGAATGTGGCTGAGTGAAATTCTGCCAGAAAGTGTCGGCGTCATAATTATTCAAAAATATAGCCTTTTGAATTAAAGTGGATAATTATCCGCCTCATTGGCACAATTAAGTGTCTAATTTTACCACTTGCGGCGTTGCCTGACATGATAACAACAATGACGTTGAATACAGAGAAATAAAAAATTATGCCCAGATATGTTCGGAGGCCTGAGGTTATTTTTTTATTTGAACCTACAACACTTGGCCTAATTTTATAAATTCAAGATAATTCTTGCGACTAAACGTCACGCAGTGATAAGTCGGCTAACCGTTGGCCCGCTACAAATTAAGACAGCGAAAAAATTTTTGAAAGTGGCTAGCCGTAATGTGTATGGCAATTTATACAACACGACTACGACATACATACCAACATTTCTGACTTGCTTGTGTGTGTCCGCAGGGCTGTGAGCGTGGCACGCATGGTGGAGGTGTGCGCGTGGCTGTGCGTGCGCTCGTGCCGCGGCGTGCGCCAATTCGCGACCGCTCTCGCCGCACACCGTGCGCACCCGGTGTTCACTGTGCTGCTGGCCGACTGTAAGTACTATGCTTAAGAGGAGGTGAGAAAATAATAGGTCACTGTATTCTTTGTATGATATGTGTGGCAATTCATAATATGTAGTAATTTTACCTAAGGAAATTGAATAGATTGTTGTACTCGGTGCGTTCAAAAAGTATCGCGATTTTTTTTTACTTTCAAAAATTATTTATTTATTTGTGAATGTCTATTTTGCCCCCTTCAAAGTAATCCCCTGGGATGTTATACACTAGTCCCAATTTTTTTCCAACCTTCGAAGCATTCGTCAACAATGAACTGAACGTTCAAAATGGCTGAACTGGGCAACATGAGTGAGAGATATATGTACCAACATAACGCCACAAAAATCAAAATTCGAACATACATAACCTGTGAAAGATAAAACTACTTATTCTTTTTTAACAAATCTCGTATTGCGAAAGACTTGGAGAAACTCTATATGAGCTTGAAGCCATTTCAGTAAAAACAACTTCAGACAGACGGTCGGTTTTACACGCATGTGACAACTTTAAGGCACATTTTAACTTACCTACACGCTATATATTTTTCACTAAAACTTTCTAAGGCGAAGAAATTATAACCCTTTTTCCCATAAGTACAATAATATCTGAATAGTACTTATTTGGATCACTACGGTAGTACATAAAAAATGATTAATTTCCAGATCACAAATCATCAAGAATAGTGTTAAACGTAATAGGTATCTTTATCACGGTGCTACAAGACCTGCCGGAACACGCCGACGTCGTAGAGAAGATCCTCTTCGAGGACGAAACCTTCAACTTCCTGCGCCTGCTGGAACAGCCCAGTGACGCGTTGAGAATGAGAGTTTGTATATTGATAAGTCTGTTGTGTACGTTTTCGTGTACCGCCTTCTCGGCCGCCATGGAATCCAAGTGGACCAAGAAAGAGAGCGATTGCTTAGAATCGCTACACAGACACTGTAACGTGACCCTCAACCGCGCCGCTAGGTTGGCCACTAAGGAACTAACCAACATGCCCTTTTATTTGAGTTGAACTTGCGTCTGTTGGTCACATTTTACGTTTACAATATTGAACGATTTTTTTTTTTGCACAAAAGGCAGATGAGTAAGCAGACCATGAGTTTGCTGTAGTCTATAGTAGATAGATCATGACTGGACGCCCTAAGACTGAAGATCGTCAATGATGACATGAACAACATAAAAATGCAAATGAATAAAATTTTATTGTAATTGTGTGGCTATCTGGTGGCAAGCGGCTACTGGTCCTGTAAGTCGACAAAAAATGCAAGTGAATAAAAAAGTGTTTGTCAGGAGTGGGATTCGAACCCACGCCCACAGAAGTGGACTGCGACCTGAACGCAGCGCCTTAGACCGCTCGGCCATCCTGACTGTATACGTTAAGTGTGAAATATTAAATCGCAATTGATGCATCGGTAACTCCCATATACAGCAAGATCATAGGAAGGAAATTTCAGTCAGCACTACGTCTTCTTACTTGTATCGTTTGTATATAAACTGACAGACATTCAGAAATAATAAGGGTCTAAGACAAAACACTTACATTGAATATAAGAGGGAAAAGTTTTTTCTTCATGTAGACTATAGATATTTTTTGTGGTATACTAACTCTTAGATCAAACTTACAATAGGCACCACCCTTTGTCGACTATCGACCCTATGGACATCCGCATTATTGTAACGAAGATGCGTTGTTCCTTTTTTTTTCCTCCAAAATTCTCGAAACGCGTTAGCATAGCTGTCACTTACGGCGGTGTCATGTGAACGTGATGTACCTCCCCGGTCGTGCCGGCAAAATTCATTGCAATGCAGTTCGACACTACCATTGCTAAATTGTTAAACGTTTGTCCACTAAACTAAAAAAGAAAACCTTCTGACACAGTCGCGTAAAATTGTCCAAAGATGCGTCGACGAGCAATCGTTAAATTTCGCTCAACGAATTTAATATGACCACTCCGAGGTTCCGTAGATTATCGAACACCCAAATTGCGAGTAGGCACATCAATTGAGCCAATTCGCCAAATGTGGCGCCAATTGACAATTGACAATTTGTTCTCGTCTCCGTGTGGAGCGCTTCACTCGTTAAAGCGGAGTACTTTTAAAGTTTTATGTAATGTGTACTAACGACTCGTCCCCGACTCCAACTGGTATCTTTTTCGGAGATGGTGGAAACAGCGGAACTCTCATTCTAGTACGATTAATTGCTATGGCAAATGCAATAGCATCGCTATCAGTAGTAGGTCACACCGAAAAAAAAAACAACTCGCCACTTTCTGTGGCTATGTTTTAGCAGAAGGTAGTGACATGCTAAATTGGGCTGGTATGACCGGGGAGGTACCTCGGATTCACATGAAACCGCCAAAAAATAGTGCCTATGATGTCGCGTTTCTTGCGAATTGTGAGTAGCTGGTGACTCTTTGGAGGGAAAGAATGGGGAGTAACGTGTCGACATGCGAAGTAAATGCGGAAGTTTATTTGCGTCGGTAGTCATCTAATCCGATCATATTTGACTCTGTACTAAAAAAAGTATAGGTATGCGGCTCTTATTACTCACATAACAGCGGCGATTAACTCTTGTTTTCAAACCTTTTTTCTCTTTAGTCCCCTCCTCTTATAAGACCCCACAAAGATTATCCACCTCGGTTCAATTGGCTTCGCCCAAGGTGTCTCGGATCACCCTAGGATACTGTGCCCCACCGCCACGACAAAGCTTGAACCGGGTTGGGGAAGCATCCGCCTACTTCAACTATGTATTATGTTAAGTTAACGTTCTCTTACTTAGCATTCGTGTTAATTAAGTCTGTGATAACATTTAAGATATGTTAATACCTTCGTGTAATTTGCCCACTAAAGGTTCGCTAATTCTTTATATGAATAAACTTCAAACTTATCTAAAAGGTGTTAAATAATGATTGACAGGTTAATCTATGAGCTGTCTTATTGGAATTTTAATGAATTGTGGGCGACCTTAAAGGTCCCAGCCCTGTGTTCAACGAGTATCACTGTGGAGGCTGTGAGGGGGTTATCATTCCAACGTCAATAGAAACTTCATCTATACTCAGTCAGCGCAGAGGTATAAACATTTCAATCTCCTGGCCTTGGGCTAGCCCCAAGCGGAAACTAAACTGCCCGACTTCGACGGTGAAGATGCAAAGAATAGCCAGGTCAACGTTACGAAGCTAAGGAAGACCTGGCTTCGCGCATCTACTTTCTAGACTTCAGACTAGAGTCTAGCTTTCAGACGTTGACTGTGGACAGTCCAAGATTATTTTCACATGAGGTTATGAAATGAGCTATCATATAGTTGTATTTTTGTAAATCTTAAATTTGTTGAGAGACAATTTTTTTGAGGATGTCTGTGGGCGTTGGTAACTTTACCATCACGTGACGTGACTGCTCGTTTGCCCCTTATGCTATAAAATGTATTTTTATAATGCTTTGAATATTTGAAGTAAAGAAATCCTCTGGCCAGTTATGCACACTGGTGTAATTGTATGCCTTTAGCCAAGTTACTGCTGTATGCAGCCTTTTATACACTACTAGCATCATCCTGCGGTTTCTCCCGCGTAACTCCTATTAGTCATAGCGCCATGGTATACAGCATATAGCCTTCCTCGATAAATGGACAATTCAACACAAGATCAATTTTCATATTAGGACCAGCAGTTCCTGAGATTAGCGCGTGCAATCAGCTTTATAACATTAGTATAGATTATAAGTTCATAGTTTTTAAGTTCTCGCGGGCCATATAATGCAAACGAATTACTAAATATTGCTCTCTAAATGAATGTTGTCGAGAAATTTCTTTACACAAGGACCAAATATCTTGACAAGACTACTGAAGATCATCGAATTATATTGAATAGTTTTAGTGACGCGTCATGGACTCCTTACAATAGTTAAATAAATATATTATACTGAATTAAATACGTATGTATCTAGATGCTAAGTGATTTTACGAATATTAGATTAGGAATAAGTTTAAACTTGTCGCATGTGATTAAAAAGTTTGTGTTGAAGATTGGATGTAAATGTACGTGCCATATTATAAATAATAAATAAAATATTGATGATATCTTTGCATTAACTATTGTTACACCCATTATATTTAGTATTATATTACCTAGCTTGCTAAAGGACATAGATGTTTAGTATTATATTACCTAGCTTGCTAAAGGACATAGATGTTTAGTATACCTAAACTTTAGTAAAACCTGATCGTCCTGAATACTACTAACGCCCCTTGACATCCGCATAGTTGTCATGCAGATGCGTTGCCCTCCTTTCCTCCTCATAAACCGCACGAAACGGTATTCGAAAAATTCTTACATTAGATAAATGCGCTTTATTCACTAAATCACTCCCAGAAAAATAACCGAAAGTAACAATTACGTTACATCAATAAGTAATTCGGTTAGATATGCCGCCTGTCACAGGTATAGTTTACTTAAAAGGAGGGCATCCAGAATGTGAGTAAACACTAAGAGAAGATGCTGGAAAATAAATTATAGGTACTTTTTATTATTATATACTTGGCGTAAGACAAAAGAGACTTTATAATAGTCCATTCCTTCAAAGGTTTTCCGTCCACATTTGTAACATATTCATAAAGAAAATAAAAAAAAGACTGGAATCGTCTACATATTCTTGTAAGGAGGATCACGATGCTTGCAGCCGAATTAGACTGGCACGACCGATTCGGAGGTACCTTCCGCTCAAATTAATTAATTGAATTAGACTGGCACGACCGACTCGGAGGTACCTTCCGCTCAAATTAATTAATTGAATTAGACTGGCACGACCGACTCGGAGGTACCTTTCGCTCAAATTAATTAATTGAATTAGACTGGCACGACCGACTCGGAGGTACCTTCCGCTCAAATTAATTAATTGAATTAGACTGGCACGACCGACTCGGAGGTACCTTCCGCTCAAATAATACGGCCACAAAGCGACAGTTGCGGCTTGTAAGTTTAGGGTGGCCCATTGGAGAAGCAATGGTGTGTGTCTTCTTAATAATTATCTATTCTAAATAATTATGGACAATAAGACATCCTCTTTGGGCGTCGTTAGCCACAGACAATTCTTTCGCCTGCATATAGTATAAAATTTTCGGAAACGCCTGTATTTTCTATGACGCTAAGTAAACCCTACACAACTTTGCCTTGACATGAGTAAGCATGTACTTAACTAAACTTTAAAATAATCAATATCTGAGCATTCGAGTATAGTCAACCTTGTTAGGAGTACCCAAACTTTATATATAACTAACAATCCGTTCCGGCATTTCACGTGAATGTTAGTTTTAAAAACAATTGTCGTGCCTGGGACTTAAATTTGTAATGGTCATGACGGCCAACTCGAAGTGAGCGGATATAGTACATTACAGAGTAAGTACAAGTTTAATCATGAACTACGGGCTGAAAAACGCCTGTAGCAGGTACATGAAGCTGATATGCCATTAGAGGGAAGGGGAAAAAGGGGGACCACGCATGTGCACAATAAATATGTGAGTGTTTATGAGTGTCGGTAGTCATGAAAGGACTCTGATTTCTAGTTTGTCTCCTTATAAAAAATGTTCAATGAAATCAAGGTGAAGTCATATATAGCACAAGGGGCCAAACGAGCAATCGGAACCTTTTGATGGCTACCGACGCCCATGGACATTCGCATGATTGTTTCGCAGATGCGTTGCCCTCACAATGGGCCACCGGCTACTCACAAACCGCAGAAATGTGACAGCGACGCTCTCACTTGACGCCGGTATCAAGCGAGCGAGAGGTACTTCCCCGGTCGCGCCGGCCCACTTCCGTTGCATACGTGAATGTAGTGTCACGCACCATGCGTGGTACTACCTCCTCCTATGCAGCATGACACTACCCCTTCCTAGTTCTTTAATACTTTCTGCGTTGGGGGTAAAGCGATATATAACAATAAGTACTATACTAACTGCGCTAAGTACTATAGGGGCTTGTATCACAGTCAATACACTACGGAAATATATTTAAGGTTTTATATAAAAAACATCTCATGACTTGGGCGGGATTCGTACCCGCAACCTCTGGCGCACCATGCACGGTTTATCCAGCGATGTAACCACTACAACAGCCGGTTGTCAATATAACCGCTTGCGTATCGCTTAAACAGTGGAAGAGGACCTTTCTTAAATGTCACAGTGTGCCCAAGTTACATAAGGGGGTGAGCGGCCGGCCTTGCGCCTGTCGGTCGTGCATTCACCGGCTTCAAGATAATGCACGTACAAATCCTAACTGGCGCTGACGTCGCTCGCCGCTAATGTGTGTCTCCAGATAACTTGTTATTGCGCACAATTATGAATTAGATATATTAATATACGTTTGTAACGCGTTTAAACTTATAGATTATTTTCATTTATGCCATAACAATGTGTGTGTGTAGCATTTACTAATGCCATACACATTGTTAGACTGTCCCGGTTTAGAGTGGGACTGAATGTATACTATCCGCTCCGGTATGGCACGGGAATTACAGCATCGGATTGTTACATCAACAAATTACATGAACAATGAAAGGAGGGTTACGACGGACAACCAGACAGATGTGTTTCAATAACGTGTAGATAATACCGTATCTGCAAAATTTTCCTTATAATGTGGAAACATTTGCACTGATATCGTTTAATTTAGAACTAATTAAACAAAGCAATGTGTATATCTATAACTGACTCGGATAAGAGACTTCGTCTTAAAACGGACTACGCAAAGTGAAAAAGTATATTTGATTCTCCCGGATGACACTCGTTTCGCATAAACTGCTTGTACAGACAGTCTAGTTATATAGTTATGTATTATATGGATAATGAAAAAAAAAATTAAAATTTAAATAATGTATTAGTAAAAATGTGGTGCATACATTGAATAATATTTCATTCAGCACAATTGTTACATGTTATTTTATAGTATACAAACATTTATACGGAGGCACGTTATACAATGTTAAATCACACACTTACATAAAGGAAGAATATTTTATTTTTGAATGTTTTTGACGAATAAACTCTTAAACTACTGGACCATTATCATCACCATTCATCGTTATCATTTATTCACTGGCGAAGCCGGGACGGATACCTAGTATAGAATACTTATCCTATTTTCATCATTTCATCATTAGCAGCTCCTATCGGTCCACTGCTGGACACAGACCTCTCTCAATGAACGCCAAGACGGCCGGTCTCATGCTACTCGCATCCAATCTACGATTGCCAATCCGCCTGCTCAGCGTGGCAATTACGAGCATTTACCTTAAAACTACTGAACCGATTGAAAAAATGTTTCATCATTGGAATGTTAAATTATTCTTGAGTATAGGCTACGTATATTTTGTCATTATAAAAAATAGAAGTTATTTTTGAGGGAAGCCGTGGCGGTTTCCTGATTGTACAATACAATACAAATACTCTTTATTGTGAACTTAAAATAGAATACAAAGAAGAAAAAAGGAATACTTTTTACACCACAAAAAAAGGACTACAAATACAAGGGGAAGGAAAAAAAACAAAAGAAATAAGTTTACGTAAGTGTACAAAAGGCAGACTTACTGCTTAAAAGCAATTTCTTCCAGGCTGAATTTTGTAAGTTACATTTAAAGAATAAGCACAATACAACACAAGTAGGGTGTAATAGGTTATTTAAAAAAATAATAAATAGTAATGTAGGTATTTGAAATTAAAATGTAATAAAAAAATTTGCAAGAGGTAATGCCATGCTGCGCGTTTCGTGCGGTTTGTTCGTAGCCGGTAGCCCATTGAAGGGGAGAAGGAAGGGATCTATGGGTCCCAGTAGTTATCAAAAGACTGCAATTTCTCGTTAGCCATGCTATAAAAAAATTAAGATCGGAAAGTATCAATTCGAATGCAATTCCTCAAGTACGCATGTTGGGTAGGCTGACCTCGACGGCGAACTTGCTGTAATGGTCCTTACTCGTGTCGGTCAGGCAGGCTCTCCATTGTGGTATCCTTCACCAATTTAAGGCACATGAAAATTAAAAAAAACTGTTTGCCATAACGTGTCGTGACGTAAGAGTTCGGGCATCGGCCAAATTGGGGTGGCACGATTGGGGTGGGTACCTCTCGCACACACGATAACTCTAAAAATGACAGCTATGCTGCCGTACTTCGCGCAGTTCGTGAGTTTCCCATGGCCCATTGGTGGGGAGGAGAGGAGGAAGGAGTCTCATTTGCATAACAATTACGCGTTGTTTGCCTTGAATTATGAAAAAGCTTCTCCGAAGGGTGACGATCGAACCTATACTTATTACTCTGCTCGCAATTCGAGTACCTTCCCACTGAGCCCTCACCAGTAGCACATCTTACCCTTACGTCGGTCCTGAGCCTACTCTTTCTCCAGTTGTGTCGGATTGCGGTCCCACGTGGGAATGAGAGAACAGAGTGCACTCGTGCTTGCCCAAACAAACACTTGAGGTATATAATATGTTTTCAGCTGGTGACTCCTTTTTTTCTGTAGCCAAAGTTCGGCTAGGACGACATCATTATTA
>JAFELO010000130.1:25814-74344 GCA_017140195.1 Eumaeus atala
CTTGCCTACAAAAATATAGGTAGCTACTTAAGTCAAACTTAGTTTATATAACATTCGGCGCATCTAAGTATAGTTTCTTTTTAACCTTTTTTTTACTTATACATTCTCTTGCAAAATTGATGGGAGATATCGGTTTCGCTGTAGCTGGCCTTGCTACTACTTATAACGAGAACGTTATAGCTTCTCCAACCATAGGGGAAAGAACGGCAACGTACTTCACAACACACTTTTCAAGTAAGTACTAAAAAACTGATTACTCACAGTTGTTTCATAAGTCACATTATTTTGTAACTAATTTAGTGGTCCGAAAGATTTGAACGGACGCTTCATAGAAATAAGGTAATAGTTGATGGCGAACCAAGAAAAAGTTTAAAGAAATGTATTTTTATTGTGTTGCGACTTTAAGCCCGGTGATGTTCAGGGTAACTTATTCCTCATAAAAGCTTCTGTGCAATTATATTACGCACGATTAGGTATAAATCTTGTGTCTGGAGTAAAGTGCGAATCTCGGGAACTATCCCTCTGATTTGCAAAATCTTTTCGGTATTACTTAACTTATTAGGAACAGCGTGTGCGGGATACGCGAGTGATACTGCGGGGTGATGATAGTTAATGCCTGAATCTAGTTACGTTACTTAAGCCCTTCACCTTGAAATGCCTTGAGCGGGACTCAATTAAATACAGTTAACAACAAAGGATCTCCACGAGAAGGGGTTTAACAAACTGGATTATATAATGGTCATGAATGAACAAACAAACGACGGTCCTGTGACTGGCCTTGGGGTCTTTGTGACAAAGGGCAAAAGGGAAGCATTGAACAATGTTCGATCATTTCGACCGCGGCAAGTTCAAGGTTGTATTTTAAGCGTCTGTCTCATTAAAACGGCTGCCCTTTTTAGGTCCCAGTGGCGAATGAGTATAGATGTTTTTCGAATCTAATTTTAGACCTGAGACATAAGGCGCAGGATCGACGACACGTAGTGTAACACCGCCGACTTTTCGACTTTAGACTGTTCTGAGATATTGACAGTTACTACTGAACTGACGACGAAGATGGTGATGTTTAAAACAAAATTTGCTTTCGCATATGTTGTATCATTGTGAACGGTTCGTTAACGACAAAATCAGAATTTCCACCCTCACGCGAATATGCAATTTGCTTAAGTATGCATTGAAATTTGGCACAGGTATAAATTACAATCTGGGAAAACAGAAAAAAAATCACTGTTTAACTCGACGACGTCAGAAGGAGGGTAATGTATTTTGAGCTTATCCATTTTTCGCAGTCGGATTGTCTAAATCGCCATATTTCATTACGGCTCGTCAAATTTATGAACAGGGCCGTTTTGTTTTGTTGCGGACAAACGATACGATATTCAATCAATATGTCTCAGTGAAATTCTGCCGGAAAGTGTTCAATAAAGCTAGCCTTGTTCAGTTAAAGTGAATTATCTGCCTCTTAGAGAAGTTTTAGTGCCTAATTTTAATATTCGCGGCGTTGCTTAGTATGACAACAACAATGATGTCGATTGTCGAACACAGAGAAATAAGATACTATGTCCAGATAGGTTCGATTGTTCAGGTTAGCCTATTTTTTTTATTTCAACTCAAAACACTTGGCCTAGTTTCATAATTGTATCGATTGTTATCTCTGCCTAAAATCAAGATATTCAATGAGACCAAACGTCATCCGGCATATTTAAGAACGTCTCGCAATGACAATCCGGCTAATCCGGCCCGTCACAAAACAAAACGTCCCTGCTTTTGAAAATGGCTAGCCGTAATGTTATATGGTGATTGGTACAACGCGACTACGACATGTATTCATATACATATACTCTGCTTATTATATGCGTGATGTTGTCTACATATAGATAGATATACATATATGAGTAGACTATCATGACCCCGCGGATACACCCGCGTAACTCCGGTCCTATTACATAACTCCGGCTCTACGACTAATCGACCAGTTATCCATTATTTATATTAACTATAGGACGTCCATTTATCGAGGAAGGCGTTTGAATTCGATTCAGTTCAATTCAACACGAAAAGATTTTTTAATTTGGGCTTGTAGTTCCTGAGATTAGCGAGTTCAAACAAACTAATTCTTCAACTTAATACTATTAGTGTAAATTGGGTGAATTTTAATTTTAAGTGTCGTTACATTTGCCTCGATAACCTGTACCGAGAATACATGAAAATAATTTTTAAGCTGTTTTATGTTTTTACAATATTTCACTCTGAACAATATGTATCCCTCGGGATGATTTTACGCATGTGAAGGAAGCCGCGGCACACAGCTAGTCAGCAACAGCTACCTTTTCTCTCCTGTATGCTTTTAATTTGTTTGAACGCTTCGTGAACCGTCACAACATTAGCTAAGCATAACGGAACACCAAAAGTCTTCGTATTGTTTGCTAATCAAATGTCAATGATCGGCTCATTAAAACTACGGTTATGATTTTAATTAGATATATAAGTTTCAACTATTTTGCTACATAGTGGTTGTTTTTTTTTAATGTATGTTTACTAAAAAAAAGGAAAGTTTACCGTTCCTTTGTTGTTTATTGTTTTAGAATTCCTTTCACATCAGGTGTAAAGTTGCTGATAAACAATTAATTTAAGGTAAGGTTTGGCCTTCGCCAAAAAGGGACGTAGATTTTATGACCGAAAAGTAGCGCAAAGGATATTTTTGGACTTATAAACAGGTGGACCGCAGCTTGCTTCATCACTATTATCAGCCTTTATCTGTTACAACGTAAAATAATGTCTTTCAACATCAGCTAAGACTACCGACAACTATTTTTCACCCCAAACTATTATTGGCGTTCCTTCCTATTTTAGTTTTCTGATGGATCAATTTACGAGTCCTATATTTAAAAAATGCTCACATTCAAAAACTTTGCGGTGACGAATTGCACCAAACAAAGCGAGTCATTCATTTGCGTTAGTTATTCAAAGTTGTCACGGATACTGCTATCGATGGATCTAAATAAGTCTATTTTTTGCTTATAAGTGTTCCTAATTCGTAGATAAAACATATGGCTTATCAATAACTAATCAAACAGATCCCAGTATATGTGGATATAGAGGCATCCAATGAGATCGTACCTTTACTCGGCACGTGTAAGTCTGCATGCGAACCCGGATCAAGGTCAGGAGGGATAGATGCCGCCCGCTCCTGCTGCTTGCGCGCGCGCATACCTTTCGCATTGACCTTAAGTTTTCGTTATTAGTGTTATGTAACTCGCCACTCCGTTTATTTCAATTTTACGCACCGCTGCGCATTTAATTGCGGGCCGAGTCATTTCAATTAAGTGAACAATATTTAGGCCCGTTAAAACTTTCATTTTTTTTTTAGATACCTATCATATATTCTTTATTCAGCAATATTTTATTATGTGTGTCAACATCAGCATTTTGATTGATATCGACACTAAAAATAAAGTCATTAATAATGTATTTTTTTTTTAGAATTGTCTGGCCTTTGATTTGATATGTTACATCCATAATAGACAATAACTTTGGCTAGCTTATAATAGCATTGGCTAACCTACCTAATGTGCACATATGAACTTTGATTAAATATGATTATTTATAATTCATCGTCATTATTGGCCCTTATCGGTCCTTTGACCACATCTGTATCATTTATCATTGTTCGTGTAATTAAATCTTTCAGTTATCGCCAAGACAACCTATTCCTACTACTGTGCTACGTGTGGAATTATTTTCATGATGTCCACGCTCATTACTAAATAAAACTTTCAATGTATAAAAAAATACTGTTTTTCTATTGTTTGTGTCGTATTTTCTACAAGTGTAATATATATATATATCCCTTTTAAGTTTTTATCTCTTACGCCAAAGGATTATTATCCATAATATTAAACCAATATATATTGGTTTCAGTGTTAAATGACATGAGCATAGTTCGCATCGAAGACACGCCTCAATATTATCAGAAAAATAAATTTAGGCAAAAAAAAAATTTGATGATATCTCCTTCAAAATTTTGTCCCAACTTTCCACCCGAATAAACATGCTTACACACATGCATACATTGAGAGTTTTAAAAAAAAAATCTGTTTTTATTTGGAAGTCCAGTGCTCAGCGTTTAATCCGAAGAGCCTCTGCGCTCGGAAAATATATACGCATTAAAGGAAAAACAAAATATATTTCACAATACACTCTGCAGTTATTACATCAAATAAATATTATGAAAGCGTGCAAAATGAAAAATATGACCTTACGCACAGCGCAGTGTCGCAAGGACGGCTCTGTTACGCCGCTGTGTTCCTAGTTCTATTGTAATTTCGACTTAGTGTGACCATTTTTATTCATAACGCGTACCAAACTATTCTTAGTTTCCAAATAAGCATCACGCTTCTCCTTCTACCTATCTACCCCAATGGGCCACTGGCTACTCAAAATATACACGGAACGCGAGAGCATCTATACATATTATAAAACAAAATCCCCGAAGCTACTAGTCTGTATATGATCGATTTCTCAAAGTGTACTGAATGGATTTTCATGCGGTTTTCACAATGATAAAAACATAACAAGGTACACAGTTAAGTTCTTAAATCCGTCCGTATGTAAGACGTGCACACGTCTAATTATTTACTTTAAAAAACTTCCTCTTTGTAAGATAGAATTAAAGATTAAAATCAATTGCGTAAGGTCGACTTTGCAAAACAAAAATACTCGTACAAAAATATTATCACGAATACTATAGAATAAAATAGACAGTTCAGTCTGAAATCGGGTATCTTATATTTTTGTAACTCAATGGGTTTCAACCTATGGATAGACATTCGATAACCGAAGAAAATTCTAGTGCTTTTGTTAAGCTGAGAATTAAGTCTCTGTTATTCACGGGTGAATCGCGACTAACATATACACACATCATGGTAGTGCTGAGGCCGTTCGTATTTCTTTATAGTAAACGAGCAATCCGAGCCTTTTTACGATTACCGACCGAGACTACCTCCCCGATCTGACAGACGAAAAAGGACAAAATGTTACTACTTTCAACACCCACGTGACGCGGAGTTGTAAAATGAGACGAATTGCAATATTCACAATACTAAAGATATGCTAATCGAATGTCCTCTGCATTGCCAACAATGTGTACTTGGCCGTTACACTATTGTTTATGTATACAACTCGCATTTGGGTCAAAGACATACATTCGTGATTCAGATGCCACCTAGAGGACAGGCGGGCGTCTAGCCGAGAGATCCCCGAGTGCCTCGATTACTAATTCAATAAACAATATTAGTGATGACAGTCTGGCGAGGAAACTTCTATTACACGGAATTCGCAATCCATTATTAACAGATCTTAATTATGTTAGTAGTCATTACGTTGTCAAGTAGATACTCCTCGCGATCTGCTGCCTCGTGGTTTAGCGGTAAGCGTGTGCAACCACAATCGTGTCGTCCTGGGTTTGAGCCACGGGTCGGACTAAATTATTGTAGGAATTTCTCAATTCCTTATAACCGGTTTCGAAATTCGGACTGCCGAAATCGGGAAGTTGGCAGACCTCGGAGTGCACATTGAGCCGTCGGTCCTGCGCGTGATTGCTCTCCGGTCGGAATAGGAGAATGAGAAAACGTGGAGTGTACTTAAGCCTGCGCACACATTTTTGCACTATTATATATCCTGTGCAGATATCTCCGTCGCCGCAAAGGTTGGCATCCGTGGCGGAAATTTGGTGACATTTTATTATAGTGTATCTCATATGGGAGAATCTAGATCATAATATTTTTTCTATTGTTTAACGACATAAAAATCACCCTTTTTAAAAGGGGTGAGATTAAATATCCTTACATGACTCAGAGTGTAAATTAACTTTCTAGTTTTCATTTCTTGTTCATTGTCAGCTACTGGTAATATAGTTTTTTCCTATATGCAAGTAGGTCATGAGCCCTTCATTGCATATACACGGTGCATGCATATTGCGCACGTGCTACGCCACGTGAAACACTAATAAATTGACTTGTAAATTGCCAATTGTTTGACTTACGTTTATAAGTATATATCGGTACAGAACTTCGCTAGCTTAAATGGTCTTATCTATGTGGACGGTGAAAGATCCACGCTAGCACATGTTATTACTAATTATTTAAACAGCAACTGTTCGTGTCAACTGTCTAGCGTTATTCAGGTATATTTTATGTACTGAATTGTCAGAGTTTTTGTTCAAGATTAATTTTTAAAAAGCTAAATTTGTCTTTAATGGGATCTCTTTTCAGTGGTGAAATATTCAAAAAAGTACAACATCATGACCAAATGTATTCGTATGTAAACATTTAAATAAAGAAATAAACTTTATATACATTTTCCACAGTTAATTTATTTTTCATTTTACATTTACGACCGGTTTTGATTTATCATCATCAGGTAGACTAGTATTTGCTACATACATAGACAAACGCAAATGCAGCTTCATTGTCCACCTATTCTGGTCCCTTCCAGCGGGTCTCCGGAAACTCACAGAACGCATGAAAAACAAAAACATAGCTGTCACTTTGCGCCGGTATCATGTGAGTGAGAGGTCGTACCGACCCAGTAGAGCTGCAATGCATGCTGCATGCGCCACTATCTCATAATAAAACGTAATCTCATTTACAAGTTTTATGCCTAAAATTGTTGTTTTTTTATATTGCAGATGCCCTGCAGGCTTTCAGACGAGATAAAGCACGACACGAGCTTTGTACGTGATCTGAAAGCGTTGCCAACATTGAAAATAGGCTAATGCACAGAATCTTATTAGGATTGGCAAAAGCTCTGACGGCGAGCTTAAAAAATCTAGATCGCATTCCCAAGAACACGTTTTTTTCAATTCAAAATAAAATAATTAAATGTTAGTGTGGTTTAAGCGCCGCTTCTTACCGCGTACAACTGTACTGTGGCACCAGCTGCCTCCCTCGGTATTTCCGATACGATACGACTTAGGAGGTATTCAAGAAAAGAACGTACCTATTCCTTAAAGATCTGCAACGCGTCTGCAAGACGCCTAGTCTTGCAAAAGTATTTATTTATATTATTAATCACTACCCACCTGCTCGTTTGCTCCCCCTATCTCATAAAAAAAAATGTTATGTTATTTGGTCTAAAATAAGAAAAAAACCTTAATTTCACCTTTTCGATATAGGTCCTAATAGTGCGAGGAAAAAACGAGAGCTCAATCAATCAATTTACTTAAACTCATAGTAATCCACAGTAGCTGTGAGCTTCCCTCCGCTTAAGACAAGTCTGAATAAAAATATGCGAGAGGCACGCAAATATCTGTATGATATACATAAAAATAGTGTATTTGTATATTACTAGTGTCTTAGATATAAGATGGAATAGTATATTATATAATATCATACTTTGTTTAAAATAATATATTTAAGTTATGTTCTTTATGAATATTTATTTGTCTGATATGTAAAACAACCGGTTTGTTTTAATATATAGATAGATAATATATTTTGTCACCGCCCACAGATACATAAATATCGTCAACACTGAAAACAGTTTTTTTTTATGTTGTATGATACCGCGGTTTATATCAATTGCTTTAACGTTAGAAGAAAATACGCATTATTACCTGTGTACATCGGAATGTGGCTATTATCTGTGTGCTAGAGACCAGCCCTGGTTTTACCCGTAAATAACAGAGGTCAAAACAAAACAAATTATATACCAAAAAATCATTACTCAGTATTACTGGGGTGTGCACCGCGTGGAAAACGATCACACATAGGCAGACAATTTTGGGAACTTTGTTTGTATAGATCTCAACATGATTACATACACAAAATTACGTGGCACGATGCGTCCGGGCTAATCTCCGAAACTACTGTTACGATATTAATGAAATTTTGTTTAAACAAAAATATAGGCTTCATTTTACTTGCTACAGGATCACTGACTGACTTTACGCACACCTGAAGCTGCCGGATCCTGCAACCTGAAATTTTGTATGCAGTCTGAAGGATTCATAAATATTTCATTCCTACGAGAACAGGAGGATGATATAGCTCTATGATAAGTTATAGCAGATGTATGTTAAATAATTAAATATCACGTCTATAGCCGTAATGATTCAGTATAGTCCAAAATGCCCAAAGGTATTAGATAACACCCGCTAGCTGCTCGATAGAATCAATACGAATTCAAGAATCAAAAAATCTCTCAATGAAAGAGGTTTTTTTTTATTTGTTTAGAATAAAGCAAAAGAGGCCGCATCCGCATAATTTATGCAGGCGTGTTGTCTTTCTTCCCGCAACGGGCCACTGGAAATTTGCAAACCGCACATAACGCGATAGCATAGCTTTCATTTTACGACAGTATCATGTGAGCGAGAGGTGTTCCCCCTGCCGCCATTGCTATCTCCTACTAGAACGTAGCGTGAGGTAGAAACATGCTCTAATAAAAAAACATAATCCACTTTGACATATCGCAAATGTGTGCTAGTTATTTTTAAATGCAGTATCGTGCGCAACAGTGACGTCACCAGGATAATAGTTCGCCTTGGCCTTACACTAATGTCAGTGCGGCGGGCGCCCGGCGTCTGCGCGTGCCGAGTTATATAACGCCGTGCTAATGATAACCTCACAGGAAGTGGAAATCATTTTCAGCACTAGCACTGTTCTAAATTCAAAATCAAATGAACCAATCAGTTCTCTGATATGTGGTTGTTGTTCGTATTTATTTGTAAACATCAATCTTGATTTAAAACATTATTGTACTAATATTTTACTAAAGTATGTTAAAATAATGAGCCTGAGTTACATACAATGTTAAAACTTTTGACCCATAATGTGTATAATTTTTTTTTATTTCCTCTTAAGTCAGGTATGTGTATCACAAATTAAATTCATCATATTCTATTCTAAGGACAAAAGAGAGAAAAATATTTTATTTCATTACGAGGTACGTTTTCAAAAACATATACGGAATTTTTTTTTTTGTTTTTCTTACTTCTTTCTTTGCTTCTCTATTGTTTTTTTTTATAAAAGAAGGGGTTTACGTTTTTAATACGTTTTTACAAGCTAAATAAACAGTGTCTATTCAGAGTTACTGGTTTACGCGCATGCTATAAATAGAAAAGCCGCAACAATACTTTATTATGTACGGACAGATTGAATTGCGTTATGTATAGTGTCCATACGCGGCAATAATGTAAGGTCGCTAGATGTCGCGGTGACCTCGCGTCTTGTAGGAAGCCTAGACTGGTATATCGAGTATCATTGACTTTGATGAGTGCAGTCATTTGTGCTCTGGCATTGGGAGTTGTTTCTTTTTATTTATAGACACTTTTTTTTATCACACTCTATGACTGTATCAGCGCACAGCCTAAACTATTGTTACTAGAAACTTGAAATTTGGTATAGGGTTCTTGTCATGATGTAAGTATTAAGAAATTAATGTGAAATAGGGGAATATTTATTAGTTTTGCTTATAGC
Organism: Eumaeus atala; assembly: GCA_017140195.1. Lineage (NCBI taxonomy): Eukaryota > Metazoa > Arthropoda > Insecta > Lepidoptera > Lycaenidae > Eumaeus > Eumaeus atala. Next base: position 35,288 of record JAFELO010000130.1, read on the forward strand.
ACAAGGAGACAAAGGATCAGTCGGAGCCTTTTGATGACTACCGACGCCCATGGCCATTCGCATGATTGTTACGCAGATGCGTTACCCCCCTATCATCGGGGGATAATAATATTTTATTAAAGTAAAATAATGTGCTTGGGTTACATAATATGTATACTTACTTATTTGCTACCAATGGTCCACCGGCTACTCGCAAACCCCACGAAACGCGACAGCGACGCTGTCACTTTACGCCGGTATCAGGTGAGCCGGTATCCCCGGTCGTGCCGGCCCCATTCCGTTGCATAGGAGGAATTAGTGTAATGCACCATGCATAGCACTACCTCCTCTTATGCAGCATGGCACTACCTCTTCCTAAAATATATTTTTATAGATACATAGATAAGTAGTAGTACTACTACTAAAGAGGAAACGTTGGAACTCCTTTTTTCGCAAATCAGCACTTACACGACTGCGTTGGAAAGACAGTGAATTCGCAAAAGAGTGCGCACACGTCGTTTTATTAGATTTCTATGTTCCCTGATACGTTAGATTAGTCTTCGTAATTCAGGTTGTATATTAAGGTATGTTTCAAGCAGTCGAGTTTTTGTTTCTCCATTTGTTTATCATTTTGCATGACATGGGTAAATTATTTCACCAATTTCCAATGTATTGTTGGAATAAAACTACTTTAAAAAAATCGATTATAAATACCCCATGGAATATCTCCCATATTTCATTACTTTCAAAAGACGCCAAATCAAAGAAAAAATTCGCCCCGCAAATGTATTTCTAAAAATACTCGACCTCGCATGATGAAGTAATTCACAGAAATGAATAACAGCAAAAAGATTATTTTGGCAACCGTAAGGATGGCAAACGTGTTAACCTTGGTCTGCACAGCCCATTATTCGGTAGCTTAAGTTGCGCAACGCCGGGTCAAGGGTGAAAAGGGGCCGCCCTCAATTTTGGCAATAAAATTTCCTACGCGCGCCCAATGCAAAGCACTGTGCGCTGGTGTTTAATATTACGTTAGCACAATCGCAGCACTTATTCAATTATATTTTAAACAAACAATGAATGAAGATTTTTTTTTTAATATTATAAGGTCACAAACGCTAGATTTTTGATAAATACCGACGTCCGTAACAGTTATGCAAATGCGTTGTCCTCCAGTCATCCTCTTCTCTAATGGGCCCTGGTTATGAACTTGGAGGCGGCAATGATTGTCGTTACGCTCCGCTCGTTTGCCTACCACACAAGGGAACTGGTGTGAAGATATGTTGTTGTTTTTTAAACAGACAGCAATACTTAGATGTGCTCTATGCAGTACTTTTCATTGTGCGACTGGGGAGCGCCCCCTCGCTCGTTACCTACTGCAGCAAAGTGATAGTTATGCTGTCACGTTTCGTGCGGAGTGTGAGTTTCTCGTGGACGTTGCTATAGGACGGGCGGGAAGCGTAGCACCTGCAAGATAATTATGTGAACATCTATGGGCGTCGACAGTCTTCAGAATCTTTCGGCTTTTTTCCAGGATGACAAACGAGCAGTCAGAGAGACTTTGTGAATATATAATATAAATATAACCGTATTTACGCGCCTTTACCGGCCCTGGGTGGGCTTCTGTGGTGTGTGGGACTGGCAGTACATTATAGTGCCGTATACAAAAACCACCGCGAGTGCCATCATGGCGCACCTTTGACCCGGAAGAAAAAATTATTAGGGTACCTCTGAGGCTAGTCAGCCCCTCAAGGGACCGACGCCACCTCCACAGATGGGGTTGTCCTGCACCAAAGGACAACACCACCCACTTTGGGACAATGAATTCGGATGAGGTTCCCATCTTCGCCCCCTTACCCCGAGCGCAAAAGCGCCGCCTTCTTTTGCTCTCACCCCAAGCTACTGAACCCCACCGCCACGACAAGGCTTTAACCATGTCGGGGACCTTCCCTCACTTCGCCCAATAGTCCACTACTACTAATACCGGCTATTTAAGAACCTCACGAAATGCGACAACATCTACCATTACGTGCGCGAGAGATACCTCCCCCGGATACTTAACGACTATACGTTTGACTATAAAAAACAACAATATTCCTCTAACAGCTTCATAATCCGTCGAAAAAATGCGGCAAAACGTCTGCACGATCGCAACGGAGGCGAAGTGTGCAGGCAAGCCACCAGACAACTCGAAAGGGAAGTCAAAAAGGCTATACCCAAGTCTAATAAACGGGAGATGGGATTACTCCGTCAGCAAACAATCTCCGTCTCATACGGCCTATCGGCCACTAGCGAGGGCAATGAAATCCGAACCGGTGGCTCAAATGCCATCACTAAACCGCGAAAATCGATTACCTTTACTAGAGGATGACGATAAAGCGGAGTGCCTAGCAGACACACTAGAGAGTCAATTCACTCCTAGCTCCCTCCCCACAGACCCCTCTCACATAAAAGAGGTAGAAAATATAGTAACGGCCCGACTGGCTGTGCCACCGGGTGATGATGATGAGGTCATACGTCTGAAGGACACAGAAGAAGTAAAGGATCTAATAAAGAACCTTCACTCAAAGGGGACCCCCGGGCCCGATGGAATAACCAATAAGGCACTGAAACAACTACCTCCCGTTATTATACACCTCCTAGTGTGCATTTTTAACGCCCTTCTGGCGCAATGCACCTTTCCGGACATATGGAAGGAAGCCATAGTGATCGGCATACACAAACCGGGGAAACCCCGGGTGGAGCTCACTAGTTACCGACCCATAAGTCTCATAAGCTCGTTAGCCAAAATCTATGAAAGGATAATTTTCGCACGCCTAAAAATTTTGGTACGAGAGAAAAACCTATTCTTAGACGAGCAGTTCGCATTTCGCGACAGCCACAGCTGCTCACAACAAGTAGACCGCCTCACGTAGTAACGTTACACGTACTACCGGGACTCAAAAGACAGGGCCGATCACGCGGCACGGGCGCTATATTCTTTGATGTAGCAACGGCGTTTGACAAGATTTGGCATCAAGGCCTCATCTTCAAACTATACGAGTTAGGCTATACCTAGCAAACAAGCTGTTCCGCTACAGATTGGAGAGCACCCTGTCCTCCCCTCGTCCCCTCAGAGCCGGTTGTCCGCAGGGATCGGTTCTCTCTCCCACCCTCTTCAAACTAGCGACATACCGCGACACCACAGCGTCCAGCTGGCGATGTTCGCAGATGACACCGCACTGTACATTAGATATCTCCCCAACTACGGTGCCAAACTACTCCAAAAGGCCGTCACCGAACTCGGTGAATGGTGCTTAAAATGGAGAATAGAGGTTAATAGGGAGAAGAGTATGGACTTACTCTTCTCACTAAACCACCCCTTGCATAGACGAAAATGTGCCTCCCATCCTGCTCTACGGTAACGAGATACCTATAGCAGAGACGGTGAAATATTTGGGAATCTCTCTCGATAGGTCGATGAGCTTCAAGAATCACATAGATAACGATAACGTGGAAAAAGGCATGATATGTCCTTTTTAAACTCTATCCTCTTATAAACAAAAAAAGCAAAATGGCGTATAGACCGACATACTTTGTATATTACATGCATTCAACCGATCATGTCGTATTGCAGTGCAGCATTCGCGCACCCAAATATAACGTTTGCAGAAAATGCAAAATAGATTCTAACGCATGTATCTATATATCTATACTTATTATGGCTACTGGATGCCCGTGGTACTTCCGAAACATCGACCTACATTGTGACTTTCAATTGACCTCGATTAAAGGACACTTCAAAGAGTTGTCTCAAAAGTTCTTTGACCGTGCCCTTAATCACAAAAATAAATTAATCGTCCAAACGTCGGAATATGATCCGACGTTATTAACCGACTCCCGTTACCGTTGGCCGAAGCACGTATTGCACGATGCCGACGACGCGATCGCGATAGCAGTAACTAAGTCCGTCCAAGAACACAAACAAAGAAACACCAAGACAAGCTCCCGCAGTAAAATGCCAATAGGACCTGGGCCCGACACGCACTTCAGGCCCCCTTGGGTCGGCTGTATTGTGCGTAAATGCATTTTTCCTGCTAGAACCAATATCGCATACACCGCTCGTACCGGTCGAGCGATGAAGCCTTACATATAGTGACACAGTTGTAACACATATGACTGACAGAATGACAAAGTCACACGCCGCTTACGGAGACGAGCCCGGGTTTGAATCCGTAAGTTGACAGCTTAGATTTATAGAGATGAAATGATGCGACTTTAGATAGCTCTAATAATAATAAATAGATCATGAATACGGCTTTTTGCAGATTTGTAGCGCAAATCAACCCCTGCCGTCAGAAGGGGGGGGTTGAAGAAGCCGGACTCCTCAGCCAAACGCTAAACGAGCTCAATTATCCTTATCCACGACACCGCAATTTAAACGGCATCGTGCGCGCGCCGTCCCAGTCCTAGAGTGGGGAGGGGGACGACTTCCTCCTTTTCAGTCGGTTATAGGGTACGCCCACAATCAACCCGGTGCGTCTCTTCCCATCTGCGGGAAAAGAGGTGGTCTGTCCCCCTATCGTCTCCCTAAACCTGAAGACGCAAAATTCTTCGCTAGACAGTGGAACTGTTAGGCTGGACAAGCGCCGCCAACTAGTTAATACTAGTTGGCATATTTCATAATTATTATTGGCATATTTCATATTTCATAACGACGCGACCAGATAATAAATATTCAAAGACACCTGCGTGGTAAGGGCGACACCGCAAACAAGACGCGGAGTCACAGTCTACACCATGCTATATGTTACAATTGGTTCGTGATCTTATTAACTCGGATATGAATATGTGTGGTAGGAATGTGCCCGGGGCCTCAAACCGCTTTTTGTGGACACAATGACCTTGACATGACTGATCACAAAACCGGTTACGGCAAAAGTAAAAGCATTTAACAGTGAGTAATGTGTGGAGCATGGTAACTGTATCCCTTGGGAAGAAACGAACTACGGGTAACATGGGACTTATTGGTTTTTTTTCGTACCTCAACTTATACTGTGGAAGCGAAGGGGAGCTTAATACAGCTTCATCGGATCGCTATGAGTGCTCGTCTGGACACCAGGTTTGGGATCGAAAGGGGGTTCAAATCCCCCCCTCCCGCAGATGGGAGAGATGCATCCCGATATGAGAGTGTTTATTTGAATAGCAAATACAACAATTATTGTCATGGCCAGAGGGACCGAGAGGTCCCTCCTCCCCCCACTCTGACGTCAGGGGCAGCTCGCACTCCCGCGAACGTTTGCCTCATGGAGAGGAACATGACTGGGAGGCCCGTACACCACTTCACCCGCCGGCTGGTGAAAGAAATCACGTGCGGTAGTCTTGGTATAACTAACCGTTGCGGTTTTGGGCAAAACAGCTTCATCGGATAGTCGCATTCCGATATGAGAAAGCGTACAACAGCAAATTTAACTATTATCAGCATGGCCAGGCTTTATCGGATGTGTAAACGTAATGTTGAGAGGAGCTGTCAAGGTTCTTCGCAAATATTGATACGACCGCGGAAATTCTTTCACTAAAAGAAAGGTTCATGATAGGAGAAAGTGTTAATTATATTGCATGCCCGGGTTTCGCCCACGTATAATCTATCACAAGGGTTCTTCGTTTTAGGGTTCCGTACGCAAAAAGAACAGGACACTATTACTAAGACTTGTCCGTCTTTCTTGAGTCTACGCTGTAGCTCATAAAACGTGATAGCAGGACAGTTGAAATTTTTAGATCTGGCGGCAACAGATTACAATAAAACTTTTACGCATTTTATCGCGGTTTATTTAATTACTTAACTAGCTACAGCTTCTGAAACGTCGGGCTAGTTAAGCTGCAGCCTAAGTCACGGGTGGCTGAGTGACAGGTGACCTGATGTCAGAAGTTAATAGATCGCGTAAGCTTCAGACATCAACAGTTGTACTGTTGCCACTATAACAACAAATACTAAAACGTGGCACGTAAGCCATGGTGTGAGCGTGCGAGGAAATAACGCCCAACGAAGAAGATACGCGTCCGCTAGTCAATATGCCTGCGACGTGTTGTTATTGACTTATTTTCTCTCTGGTCAACTTCAACTGGTCGATTCCTACACGAATAGACGCCTTTTAATGTCTAATATCTAGGGCATTAATTAAATCCACAGAAACACAATAAGTGTAACAAAGAACAAGAGAGGCCGATTTGTCACAATACATTTTGAAGAATTCATCTTGTTCTTGAATTTTGAATTCGTTTGAAATTCCTGAGAAGCAGATCCTAATGGCGGGAAAGTACTACAAAGAGGTGATCTATTTTATAATTTCATGTTTTTCTTAATTCACTTATACCGGAATCACACGCAAAACATCATCAGACAAAAAAAAACTAATTCAAAACACGTGACGTCGACGTTTTAATATTATTATTAATATGAACGTTCGAGTAGTTTTTCTTGGATATATTGATTCAAACACGTATTAGTTTTTTATATTTGTGTAAAACATTTACACTTGCCGTCAAATAAATATTATGTTTCGACTTCCAACAATGCCTGTCCTTGTGGCACATGGGAATATTTTACGCGTCGCCGTCGCGTTTGGCCATTTGAGTTGTTTTTTCGAATGTCAGCTATCGCTGAATGCTTCATTCGAGTTTTGTTTTTATTAGTGGCCAGGCGAGCATAGATGATATAGTATAAGTAACATAGCATATGTAACATATGTATATGGAATATCTTAATAAAACTAACTTAACTATACTCTATGAGCCCTGAAGTGGCGCTGGCCTTGCTTTTCAGGGACCGCAGTAGCACCGTTGATACGTACTGAAAGGTCTAGAAATATTTAATATAGGAGAATATTTCATTAGAACACTCTCTGAATGACTATGCTTGTGAAACTTTCACCCCGTGCATTTGTGAGTAGTCTGCCAACTCTAGTCCCATGGCGATCGTGAACTACTCGTGACTTGAAAATGAATCTTTGCTCGTGTTGTCGATGTTATTAGTTTTAATTTTGTCTGCGGGTATTTGCGTTTATTGCAGAAACAAAGTGTCCCCGTTAAACCTAGTGAACTTGTTACTGAATAAGTCATAATGTGCTGTCTTTAAACCTAGTGAACTTGTTACTGAATAAGTCATAATGGGCTGTCTTTAAAAAAATCACAATGTTCTAAGTTTAAATCCGTGTTCCTGAAAAGCTCGCGTATATACAGAAATATTTTTTTCACCCCAATATTTTTATAATCTCTCTCTGTTCCGACTTCATGTAGTCCATTGTCTTCGCTTTCAAGCTCACCATTATTGAGAAAACATTTCCTTACTCATTTATTGTTTAATGTACAGATGCATTTATTGTACTACAAAAATCCAAGCGACGAAAATCACATACGTATTAGTCCTAGGTTATAGGCTATATTTCGGTTTCTCCAGAGTACTTAGCGACCACTTACGATACAAAATACTGCAGTCAGCAGAAAGCGCAAAGTTGCCAAGAAAATTAACAAATTTACGATCTGAGAGGGAGAATGAGATATGCGATGTGTGTAAGTCTGTTCTATTGCATCCGCACATGTGATCACCGGGTGATATTCTGTTGATATTAGATAAGCTTCATGTTATAAGCGGTTCGTGGAACGTAATATAATAAATAAATATAATGGAGATCTAAATTAATCATGTTATTTAATTAATCATGTTATTTAATTTTAAAATATGTAAATAAGATTACAATGGCCTTGAACTCCACGACCTGCTTGTAATGCGCCTATGTAGTAAAGTTTTTCTTGTATACGACGATGTAGTAAAATTTTATTCACATTTGCATAAAATTGTTTAAAAAATATTTATATGTTTGCGTACCAGATACTCGGAAATCGGTAACGACGTGTTGAAATCTCGTTCTCATTGAATTTGGAATCTGAATTTATTCTTAAATCCTGTTCGAGCTTGGAAGGTAGTTTTAAAATTAGAAAAGATTCGTTTTACGAAAAACTTAGTTCACCCCAACGAGATTACTACTACTTAATTCACCCCATTGACATACATGATAATTCATTCCAGATGCCTCAAGGTATCAAAAGATAAACGAATGTTCTTTTTGTTTATCTTGTTGCATAATGTTTGGGTAATTTATATAAGTATGTTACTTAATAATCAAAAAAAAAAAAAAAAAGTAAAAATTCGGAATCTAACCATTGTTCTTTCGAGTAAAGAGGGATAGCTTTATTTATAACTGGTGTTTATGTGCACGTGGAAGGAAGTAGGTACCGGCAATGACCATGACTGACATACCATGATCAGGTTGAATGGGCGCTGTCCGAATGTGACGTTAACAGTATCCGCAACCGGCGTGTTCGTATGGGGAGAGTAATGAATGTGGAGGAGGTAAGGCGGGTGTGCAAAGATCGCGACGTATGGTATTCCGTTCACTCTGCCTACCACATTAGGGAACTTATGTAAAGATGTGTTGTTGTATACTTTAGACAGCTGAATCAATAGGATTGAGGATTATTCCTATGAATTGCTTGTCCATTGTATCGGACTTAAGTTCCTGTAAGATAGAAACTCTCAGATAAGACGCTTGGATTTATGAGGAAACGCAGTACACACGAAGATGTTACGTATGCCGATGTCAAGGTTCTTTCAAAGCGAATCCGCAAACTAATACGCCGGGACCTTCGGAGCTCAAATACGCAACGATTTACCTAAGCGATTGAGCAGAATAAACGGTCGAAGGTTTTTGTGGAGAAGCTTGGAAGTAGTCACCTGACAAAGATTAGGACTAACTCTAGGGTTACCGTTTCTTCTAAGCCTGGGATCTTATCTGAGATCGAAGCTTTCTATAACAAGTTGTGTACGTCGCACGCTCCTCACCCCGATATCCTAAGCAATGATCGGCTTGCAAAACTAACACGAAATTTGTCAGGCGATCCACCGGAAGTCAGCTTGAGTGAGAAAAGTCTGGCTCTTGCGTAGTCTAAAGGGAGAAAAGCACCGGGGAAGGACGGAATTACAGTCGACCTTCTTAGATCAGTAGGCGAACCTGTATTAATGGAGCTAAAAAAGATTTTAAATTTTGTCCTTCAGTGGGGCGTACCACCCAAGCTATGGCTTGGAAATGACGTTGTTTTGTTTCTTAAGAAGGGTGACAAATCACCTCTTAAAAATATAGACCAATTTCACTTATTAATAGGGCCTATTTACAAGATGTTCTCAATAGTCTTGACGAATCATCTCACCACAAAGCTTGAAGAATTCCAGTCACCAGCTAGAGCAGGCTGGGTTATGCAGAGGATTTATTACCATGGACCACATTTTCACCATAAGGCAAGTTGTACAAAAGGCACATGAGTACAATCAGTGCCTTGCCTTTGAGGACTGTGAGAAAGCTTTTGACTCTGTCGAGACCTGGGTTGTTCTGGAAGCTTTACAGCGATGTCAGGTCGATTGGCGATACATCGAAGTACTGAGAGCATTGTATGAGGCTGTTTTTATGTCTGTTCCGATTCCGGGAAGTCAAACAAGGCCAATCCAATTGCATCGAGAAGTGCGACAGGGGTTATTTCTGCTGACTGCTAGTCTGAAGTAGCTGGAGTATATACAGATAAAAAAAAATAAAAGATTGCATTGTGTTTTCTGTCAAACCACCAAAAGGTACGACTATCAGCACATACTGGAGTCTTTATTTGTCATACATATGAAATAAGTTAAAGCAGTTTTAGCTTTTCTGATTATCTTAACATAAAATTTGCAGTTTTAAGAAAAAAAGTAGTAACAAGTCTTGAAAGTAATCACATATGATGTGAAACATCTGACATTTTACTATGAATATGAGATATATAAATATACTCGATGGAATAATCACAATAATAAATATTATATCGACGGCGACCGTCGTTAAAGTATGAAAGAGAGCCGCACTAAAACATTGATCCGAATAATGCCATATTCGAATCAAATACAGCGTACTTCCAGGGTTTATATTACACACTATAGATTGTTTTCAAGAAATCACTCCCACAGAAACAATAGGAGTGTGCTTTAGACCACACGGAAATCGTTTTCGTTATATATAATGTAACAAAGATATGTTGTTTTTTATAGCATAAGGGGGCACACGAGCAATCGGAGACTTCTGATGACTACAAGCGTCCATGGACGTTTGCATGATTGTTATGCAGATGCGTTGCCCTCCTATCACTGCCTCCCCAATGGGCTACCTGAACTCACTCTATTTCTATCTTCACTAATTTATATGACCTCATCTTCCGCTGGCCTCGTGTTCTTAACGCTCTCGCCACGCATTCACCAGCTTACTCCCCAAGTCAAGTGTACGTAACGACATTTTACATCAAAATATCCAGCAACCGAGAAAAAAGACGTTACACATTAAAAAACCGTTGCTTTAAACAGACTTTGTAATATTTAGGTCATTGTATTAGTGCAGATATCTGCAGGATGTGATTGTGTTACGGGTTTACGCCAACTGCGGTGATTGCGTAACTCTACGTGAATCACTTGGCACCCTAGATCGTAACAGAGCCCAGTGTAAAGTTTATTGACATGCTTTATTACGTAACTATTCCGTAACATTGTTTGTTATGTCATTATTTAATAATTATATACAATTTTGCGTTATCACTGCTTGTTTTTTTTTATTATGATCGATTATTAACACGACTGCGAAAGGTAAGATCTTTTTCGTGTGCCGTTTGCAATAAGGGTCAGCAGTCATCAAAAGGCTCCGACCACCAGCTTACCCACTATAAAAGCTTTGATATATACGATATAGCAATATACAAGCACAAATATGTATATGAATGTGGATTACTTTAGGTTTATCTAATAAAAGTCTACTCTACAGAATAAATGTACACATACAAGATTTACCGCAAAACAGCCGCAATAATATATTACTCTGGCATCTCTCAAGTGAGAAATAAGGCATTTCAAATTCCCTTTAATTCACTATATTTCATTTCACCCATTAGATGTCTGGTCCCTAGGCGGGTTAAATGAATATTTACATTGAGATATATCCTGTGTGCTCGCCTGGAGTCCGGCTCGTCTATTTTTATGAGAAACACTATCAATAGGCTCCCGATTATATGTGCGACTAGCCATGCTCCGCGGTTTCACTTCCCTAGAGTTCGGAATAAATCGCCATTTTCTTAATCCAGAAATGAGAAAATTCCATATAAACGTAACCTTTTTTTTAAGCCCAATAATCTTTAAAATCATTTCTTAATGCTCAATTGCATCATGACAAGAACCACTGTATCAAATTTAATTTTTCCTAATACACTAACATAGGCTGTGCGTCGATATATAATACGTACGAGTTCGTCCCCGTGTAATACAGACGAAACCACATGTAATTTAAAAAGTAGTAAAAGTTATTATTTCTACAGCTTATGTGTCATTCCGTATAAGCGCCACAGTACAGTTTCATTAAAATCCATTCAGTAGTTTTTACGTGAAGGAGTAACAAACATCTATCATTAGTTATAAACAAGAAAGTTTGTCAGTTTGGATAGAATAAAGGAAAAAAGAATTTTTAAATTGCATAAACACAAAGGAAAAAAGGATTTTTAATTTGCAAATAATAAATTTAATAGACAAAACATATAATATGAAAAGCCTATTCGGAGTCGTCTCCACTAGCTGCAGTACTTTAAATTTTTGAGGCCAGTTGTCAATAGAAACCACTATTTGCATGGGGAAATTCATCACTGACAGTAATATGGATTGTTTAGGGACTCCAGAGTAAAGGCTTATAGAGCAAGCTGAACCCTCTAAAACGGACCATAAATCATAATCCAGCGCATTAAGTTTGAGACCAGATGAAGGTTCAGCGAAGACTGATCAGAACTGAAGACTCTCTTCAGCTCTGATCAAGTCCGGAGCGTTCGTTTTAACCAAGATTAGGTGAATCGTACTTTATGATCTGGCCCCGAGTATTGCTGGTAGGACCATACTTGATTATTGAACATATGTGTTAACATGTGGGCTTAACTACCTTCACAATAATGGTATCTTGATACATTTCTGCCTGTTTTGATACATTTTTCACAAAGATATGGCTCAGTTTCTCTACCACCGTGCCAAACCGTCACTGAAGTCCATCCGTAAACAATTTTTTTCTGTGCCCCCCCCCCCCCCCTTTGAGTATCGCTTCAGTAGTTTTCCAATTTTACCAATCTTTAGTTTAGTAACTGAGAAATGATCAGTGCGTCACTCTTATAGTCGGCAAGTCCCAGTCTCTTAAAATACGCGGCATGGTTCTCGGTGCTATCTTCATTTCCTGAGATTAACGATGAGATGAATGTACTGTGTCTCGTTGTGCTTTTGGACAGGATTTCTTCGAATTTTTTCCTTACCGCTTTGACCACTACGGGGACGGCCAGATATTTCTCTGTCACAAACGGAGGAATTCTCATTGTACCTATGAATATGGTACACAAACATTTGACTAAATAACAAGTGTATGGAGAATTTAAAAAAATGCATATGGCTCTATACCCAATTTGTGGAATGCAATCACAACGTTTCTGTTCTCTTTATCACCATTTTGATATCCGTAAAATATTGTAGAATGTATTGGCGCTAAAAAGAGAAAACTCATGAACAATCGTATAAAAATGACGGATTCGAAATTCAAATGTAATACATGTTTTTTAAATTGTAACATATTTGTGGCCAGACTAAGTATGTGACATTCGCCGTAAATAAAAACATACTTTCAGGCTTAGTAAGTGGTAGTATCATGCTGCATTGCATACAAAATGGGCCGGAGCACCCGGGTATCTCCACTACATGTGATACCGGCGCAAAGAGAGAGCTACGCTTACGCGTTTCCTGTGGCCTGTAAGTTCTGGTGGCTCGTTTCCACTTCTGGCTTTCAGGTGTCACGACTGGCCCGCAAGTTTGCGATACACACAGATACATTGAAATGTGAAGAAATGCAACAGAACACGCTAGAGGTCAATCTTCCCACCCAAGTGTGTCGGCGGTTAAAAAATATTGTGACCGGCCAGTATTTATAATTATATTTTAGTTACGTAGCCAGCACAAGTTGCTCGTAATTACATCATATAATAAACATCACACCACGAAATTGGCGATAACGCTCGCACTTCATTCAGACCTCATTCTGTTGTTGTCCGTGACCTTGAGCACGCCCTGAGTGTAGAGATAAGGGACAATTGTCATACAAACTAGAACGCACGAGGAACTCTTGCAAGCACTATTTGATGCAACGAATTATTTAACCTTTTTTTTGAAGGGACCTACTATTATAGGCGGTGCTATTGCATTCGCCTCTAAAGTTCATCCGACTAGCGAAGACTTTTGTATTTTCTTTTTTTTTTTTTTTGTTTTGTTGAATGTTACAGAACAAAACACGCAATTATTATTTAGCGCTATGCTACGTCGGTGCGCATTGGGTTTGTTATTTAAAATGAGGGCGCGAGATCCAATCAGCTAGTTAGGGAGACAAAAACTGGACAGAACCCTCCTCTTTTCCCGCAGAAATTATGATGCATTCGACATCCTTTGTCAGACCCATCCCGCTATATAATGTATACTATCGCTTTTTTCATAAAATAAGGAGCAAACGAGCAGGTGGGTAGTGGCCGCCCATAGGCATATACAAGTCTAGGCGTCTTGCAGACTCGTAGCCGACCTTTAATGCATAGGTATGCTCTTTTCTTGTCCTTGTCTTACCTCTAAGTCGTATCGGATCAGAAATACCGAGGGAGGCAGCTGGTTCCACAGTACAGTTGTGCGCGGTAACGAGTGGCGCATAAACCGCATTGTTGTGGATTTACGGACATCAAAGTGATGGGCGAGAAACTTAGAGTTCCGTCGCGATGTCCGATAATGGAATTCTGCTGCTAGTATTCAGCCGAACAATTCCTCGGGACACTCCCCATAGAAAATACGCACAGTGAACCGACATCACTTCGTAGGACCAAAGAATCTGTCCGGAAATAACTTGGTCGTCAACGTTTCGTGTCCCTCTACGTCGTATGCGGTCAAATGATACGAGCTGATATTGCGGGGCCCCTGCCTACGGGTAGGAGCAGTACTACATATACGGTCAAACCTGCGCCTTGTAAAGTCACAGCCGCTGGGCTGGATTGAAATAATGCTTCGCCCTGTTGAGCAGACCCAACTTCTTTGAGGCTGATTTAGTTTTACCTTAGTTATACCTATGTGTATATTATTTACCTACCTAATTTAGTCATACCTATGTGTGTTGATGCGTTATGTCAGGATGACATATGGGGGGCTGCGTGACCATCGTACGAGATGGACTCTAGTCGTGGAGCATTACGTGTACGATGGCAAGCTGTAACACATCGCTGAGGTACACATCTTTCACACATACGTCGGGGCCGTACTGGACATTCTATGTGTCTAACACAAGCATCAGCTGTCATAATTGTCATCACAGTACAGACTATGTAAATATCTTGACAGATATGCAACACCTCCCTTTTTATAATAAACGAACAACTGAGGAGGGATGGTGACGATGAGTCTTCATTTGCAGGATTTCATGCTACAAACAGGACATGGGCTCTTATGTGTGATCGACCGTAGGACTTCTATGTCTTAACTATGCTTCCCTATATGAAACTGGTTTTTTACATTCTGATAATACTTATTACGAGGACATAACAATGTAACCGTAGGAATTTGTGGATTTTGTGCGCTATCTACAAAGACTGACAATATTATATAATATGGATGACAATTTCCTTGAGTTACACAATACATAAACGTGGGAGTACTGTATGTTCATATGTCATGTGAGCGAGACTTACCAAAGATATTTACCGTAAAGCGCTGATAATATAATCGAACAAAATCAAATTAAACATAACAAAATATACCTTCCGGACACAATCTGCTCTATCTAAGCGAATCTCTTTCATAATTGAAATTACTTTGAATTCAACGCCTCAACCTGATGATTAAGTAAATTTATCCTATGTATTTCAATAAAATCACGTTCACTTTTAAATTTATCCTATGTATTTCAATAAAATCACGTTCACTTTTAAATTATCTATGTCATTATAATTTATTCAGTATACATTCGCCTATTGTTACACGTTTGTTACATATCGATCAACATAAATGATAGCTAATTTGGACTCTAAGCGTATTCACTTGTGGGAGTCAGGAGGCTTATTATAGTAAATCGTCCTCATTATTTAATTATTAGTAAATACTATGTAATAAATGTTACATACTTATAACTCCTATCAGTGGTGACACGACAACTTTTAGCAAGAGCTAGTGTTAAGATGCCAGAGGAATTGGACTGACAAGACCTAAATATTAGCTATCCTGGTATATTCGATGCAAACGTAAGTTTTTGCGTAAATTTACGATGAGAAGAGGGGATAGGGGGCAACACGTCTGAATAATATATATTAGGAAGAGGCAGTGCCGTGCTGTATAGGAGGAGTTAGTGCCATGCATAGTGCATGACACAACCTGCTCCTATGCCACAGAATTGGGCCGGCACGGACGGGGAAGGGGGTACGTCTCGCTCACATGATAACGGCATTAAGCGACAGCGTCACTGTAGCGTTTCGAGTGGTTTGTGAGTAGCCGGTGGCCCATTCGGGGGAGGGGGGAGGGACGGTAAGAGGGCAATGCATCTGCGAAACAATCATGGGAATGTCCATCGACTTCGATAGTCACCAAAAGGCTCCGATTGCTCCTCTGCCATGTACATGGGCGTTGGTTATCAACGAGATGCTGCTCGTTTGTCCTCTTGGGCCCAAAAAAACTAAAAGCTTCTCAGCATATGTCGGCTATATTTTTTCTAAAGCCGCTGCTATACTTACCTATGTGCCTAACTAGTTTAAAAACTGAAGCTACTTTAATTTGAATTCATATATTTTATCTCAGTTAGAATATTAGTAGGCCTGACGTCAATGACGCCAAGTCGACGCCATGGTGTAGTGCGCCGACGTACTGACGCGGCGCGGCGAGCGCGGGGAGGTGAAAGGGGAGCGGGGTGTTCACATTTCAAAGAATTCTACAGATAATTTGACAGCTTCAGTTTTACAAATAGTACTCCAGACATTATATGAAGTGCTAGAATCAGGTTTCAGTTTTCAGGCTCCTATTAGTTATAGCGTCATTATATAGCAGTTTTATAGCCTTTTGTATATAGGAGGACAAACGAGCAATCAGGGCTCTTCTACGTAGATGTCACTTTACGGCGGCATCAAATGAGTGAGAGGTACATCCCCGGTCGTGCGGGCCCAATTCCGCTGCAAAGGAGCATGGCACTATCTCTTACTAAAGCCTCCAGCCTTCCTTGATAAATGGACACTATGACTATACTATCGACACGAAAATAATTTTTCAATTCAGGCCAGTTGTTCCTGAGGTTAGCGCGTTCAAACAAACAAACACTTCAGCGTTATATTATTTGTATAGATACTGCCGATCTTCTGCATAATGAAGGACAGTGTCAAAAATGTTTTTATGGGTACTAGCCAGTTCACTAGGTTTGTAGTCCCACCATGGTTCATGCCTTGTCGTGGCGGTGGGGCTCAGTTGCCTGGGGAGAACCCAGGCGAAGCCAATTAAATCGAGGGGTATCTTTGCACCCCTCTTATAAGAACAGGCACAACTCTTAAAGATCAGGAGAGGGAATCGCTCTCGGTACCCCTCTTATAAGAAGAGGAGCTATGAAGTTATGAGCAACAGGAGATTGCGCTTTTGCGCATGGGGCAAGGGGCGAGGATGGGAACCTCACCCCATTGCATTGTCCCAAAGTCAGTGGAGTTGTCCTGTAGTGTTGGGCAACCCCATCTATGGAGGTGGAGTTGGTCCCTTAGGGGGCTGACTAGCCATCGAAGTCCCCTGATGATTGTTGTTCCGGGGCACCTCATGAAGGGCGGCACTGATGACACTCGCGGTGGTGTTTGTGGGTATGCGGCACAATCATGTGCTGCGAGTCCCACACACCACTGGACCCCACCCAGGGACGGTGAAGACGCGTAAATGCGTTTCCCCACGCCAACAAAAAAATAAATAAAAAAGGTTTGTAGTCTATTCGACTAATGAATATCTCAATGACTCGATACAGAGCAGTATTTTACACTCGAAAAAATATTTCGTTGCACAAAAGAAATGATGAAACCGTGACGATACGAGGAAAATCTTATGGATCAATAACTATATGAATAAAAAGTATAGCAATACTTAAGTGGAACTCACCCAGAATATACATTTAAATATTACTTATAGATAACAGCGGCTGATACAACTACAAGTCTACAGATAGAAAGCAAAAACTCCAAATAAGAACATTAAATAAAAATATCTCATTTTGTCATTTTGTATTGAGTTCTACTAATTGACCCAACTGTTCCCACATGAAGAGTCTGTCGGCCAACATGCCCAGAACGGAGTAGGGGCGGGCCCATACCCTGCAGAGCAGCGAGGCGCAACTCTTGCGGATGGTCGCAAGAAACGATGACCCCAACGGAGAGAGTTATATGCTCCCTGAGTAAAACTGGCCCATATACCATTCGTGTAAAAGGACATGCAATCAGCTTTAAATAAAGTCACTTCTACATGGTTAGAGCAACGTGCAAACCTGCGGGCGGGCATGTTCGTTCTAACAGATAACGCTCTCCGCTCCCACTCGATACCCGCACCATCTTTGAGGTCGGCAGTCACTCCATCCAAAACAACAGGGGGCACATGCCAAGGACAAGTACTACCAGCCGAAAATATCATATACTCACTCGTCTTGGGATTGTATTTCAACCCAATGAGCTCGAACATAGGTCTCACAACAATGAATGAGCTATCACAAGCCCCCGACCGACGCGCTGAGTTCAGCCATGTCATCTGCGCTATTCATATTATCTGATGTTATTCACATTAACACCACCAACGTGACACCCGACACGCTGTTTGCTAAGTGCAACGATCAGTGCGTCCATGTAAAGATTGATGAAGCTTCTTCTCTTGTGGTCCGACAACCCAGCCTCCCCCAGCCTCCCCTCACTCCAACCTGCACGGCTCGGACAGCGAGCCCGCCCAACTAACGCAGTTGGTCTGTACAATAAAACTACTTTTATGGATTTCATCGCGGCTTAATTAATTATTTATGTAGCTCGACGTTTCAGAACCTTTACAGCAACCACGGTCACGGGTGGACTGAGATGACAGTTGTCCTGATGTACCAAGTTTTTAAAAGTACCCGAAGAATTATAATTTTAGTTGTTCTGATTAACGCAAACAGTATTGAATATATCTTGCTGTCTTGAGGTGTTATGTTTGGTTTTTCATTTGATTATGTTCACCACTGGGTCCCAAGCAGAAGGAAGAACCCAGCCATTTTCTCTATTGAAATTTGGATGTTTTTTTTTAATTGCAATAGTTTTATTGTAACGATTTACATTCGCGTAAACTTAAGACATCCATAAGCAATTGGTCTGGTTTGCATACAAACATTTAAATATATTCAAAATGTCTCGGTGCAGCTGTATGGCTTCTGCCAGAGAATATATATAGTACTTGACAGTCTGCTTTAAATACAAGATTACACCCTCCGATAATCCCGATTGGAACTGGTTGCAATGAAGCTTCAGGTGATTATCGAGTTCAGCGTTCAGCAGGCTGTCGACCACTTTTGCTACAATAGGGGGCAATGAGATTGAGCGGTAATTGTCTGTATCGGATATGTCACCTGACCCGGATTTCAGGATAATCATCACTAACGTCTTCAGCAACTGCTGAGGTAAATACCCACGACGCACACACAAGGAGAACAACAACGCAAGGACCCTCGGCAGATAAGGATCAGCGAAGCGAAGGTGTCCGATACTACCGGAAAGACACGCCTTTTCCAAATTATAGCGACACCGCCGTACGGTCGCCCGCACGGTAAGCCCGCCGCAGTATCAGCCGCAGTGGTACCGGCGTAGCTGAACTGAAACCGCGTTTCTTTATTTATGATCAGGATAAAAGAAATTATGGGGAGTCAATTGTAAATTCATGTGAAACTTTTTACGCTCCGTTTAACGCTTTACGCTTTACCGAGATAACGGCGCATGTGTCTCTTGCGCACCTAAAAGGTGCACAAGAGACATTGTATTACCAATATGATTTTAGAAACATGTTGTTAATTCCTTCGCGTGTTCCTACCCTAAAAAGTTCCGCGCCCAAGGGGTAGAAACGGACTCTATTACTAAGACACCGATGTCCGACAGACCAGCTAGACATTTGATTTTTTTCAGATGATTTATTTCCATTGTCAATATATAGAATAAAATAATTATTCAGGGAAACAAACGTATTATTGCCGGGCTTTTATAGATATCGATTGGAAAGCCTTAGTGCGCGAGCCCGGCTCGCACTTGGCCTGTTCCTTTTAAATAACAAGTTGTGGATCACCCCATTCAGTACGACTAACTGTCAAACGCAGAACCATTTCGCGTTTCATAAAATCATTTACGTAGATGTTACGAACTTCATTCGCGGAATTCTAAATATAAAAATTTGGTAATTCGTTAAAGTATTTAAAGCTTTGACCAAACGAAATTTCGAACCTACTCTATTCATATTCAGATTTTATTGCCATGCACACGTTTTTATTTTTCTTTTTTTGTTCGGATGATTAAACGTGCAGACGTCCTTTACGCGAAAGAATACGAACGTCGGAGCCATAAATGGCGCCAATTGAAATTTGAGGACAAAATGAAGGTCACCGTCATTTGACAACTAAAGGGTACCTATGAAACGAAAACGAGAACTATTAGATGTACTTTTTGTTTCGCGGGGTCCTGTGTGGGATCTGATGGGTGTGTAGGACTTGTGGATGAACCGGATACCCACTATTAACCCGAGGGTGCCACCTACATACAGGACAATCCCTGGATTTGTCAGCGACAGGGCACCGGGGATATCGTAAATTATCATATTATAAGGCATATTATAAGGCATATTACAGAAGTAAGGGAGGTCGAGAATAACGTCACAGTAAAGAAAAATACGGATGAGGAGTTTTTTAATATTATGCAACATTTTGACCAACGAAATGATCGTATTTATGCCCAAAGCTCTAAGGAAGCTTTCCAATTAGCAGAGAGAGTGCAACGTATGCATTATTCTACTTCAGTGATGGTTTGGTGGTGTCTTAGCTATGAAGGAGAGACTGAGCCATATTTTTGGGAAAAAGGTATCAAAACATCGGCGCAAGTGTATGAGGATATCATTCTTGAGAACGTTGTGATACACTATATTCAATAACCAAGTACGGTTCTTCCAGCAAGACTCGGGCCGGGTCATAAAGCCTGGTCCACGCAGCCTTGGTTTGAAGCGAACGTCTCGGATTATTAGCGCTGAAAACTGGCCGTCGTCTAGTCCCTATCTTAATCCGCTGGATTATGATTTATAAGCAAGCAGTTTTAGAGAGTGCAGCTTGCTTGAGAGTGCCTTTATCGATACCACTGCTGGACATAGGCCTCTTTTAATGAACGCAAAGACGACCGATCTCCTGCTACTCGCATCCATCCCAGAACGGCTATTGCAATTAGGTAGACATAAGAAAAGGATTTTGACGCATCCAGGGCCATTGACCATTGGTAATTTGCGAGATTTTTTCGATATCATTGGGTGCCCATATTTTCTGAAAATAATGACACTAAATTCCGTAAAGTCAACTAAGTAAATAATCAATAATTTCTCTTTATTTCCATATTATTGGTCACATATAACCATTACTTAATAATGATAGATCTTTTACAATTCTATAACAAGCATACCTCCGCGGTTTTCTCGACGTGATTCATGTCCTTGGGTACTAGACGTAGCGTCACGGTATATAGCCTTCCTCGATAAATTCAACGCAAAAAGAGTTTCAACGCGGGCCAGTAGCCCTGCTTCAACTCTTGAGCTTTATATTATTAGTATAGATTTATTACACAATCGGTTGGCGCAGTAGTGATTTAATCGGATATGTCGTGTACACATATATAGGTCATACATTTTATCTATGTATTATAATTATGTATAACTATAATAAAGAACTTAAATATATAAAATTCTTAAATTTATGAAAAATGTTAAATATATTATGCTGTCTATTTACCTATCACATAAGCCGTATGGCGCTTAGCACGTGGCTAGACTAACAAAATAAGAAATATTAGGTAGGTGCATATAATTCTCGATCGGAAGTACACTATAGTCCAGACAATATTTTAATTCCTTCGTGTCCATAACTCACAAACGTCACAAACAAAACATTAGCTGAATTCGCAAATACGTAAATGAAACGCGTTTAGGTCGCGTAATCGCGTTATCAAAATATTGAGTTTATTTATGTTTCTTGTCAGCGCGTTTATCACCACAGTGACGCACAAAACTTGATTACTTTCTATCGAAATGTATATCTCAAATTTGCGCCTTTACTTAATCATTTAAGTATCCGAATTTTTGAATGCCTCGTGGTCAAGTGGTAAGCGTGCTCAACCGCAGTCCTGAGGTCCTAAGTTCATCTTCCGTGTCGGACCAAAGTGTTGTTGGAATTTTTAGATTTCTAACAACAACTTGAATTTCGCGGTGTTACACCCTGTGCCCCAGAGGAAGACCGACAGCTTAACGTGTTGTTAAGCCGTCGGTCCTGGTTCTGATTTCTCTCCGGTTGTGTCGGATTACCGCAACATACGAATAGGAGAATGAGGGAACAGGGAAGATGATGGTGGAAAAATTAAAAAAAAAATGCTCTTGGAGCTGCGCATACACTTGTGAACTATAACATGTCCTGCACAGTTGGCTAGTCTACATAGAGATGGCCGCTGTAGCCGAAATTCAGCCAGAATAGTATTATTTTGGCTCAGATGTATCATGGCTGGCTCAGTTATAAAGTATAAAGTGGCGGTTAGTCCGCGTGTTACGCTAGAGGTCGCGGGTTCGAATCCTGCCTAGATCATGGATGTTTATATATGTTTTATAGAAATAATAAAAATCTGAAATATATAACATTTCTTAAATCTATAAAAATATTAAATATATTTCCGTTGTCTAGTACCTGTAATACAAGTCCTTACAGTAGCCTAGCCCTGTGCTTTAGCACAGGGCTAGGTTAACGTGGTGTGATAAGTCCGCAGATGTTATTATTATTATTACAAACATCCAATGATGTTAGTCGGACATTCATAATGCCATTAAAATAGAATAATAAATGCTAATAGTAACAGATAGTGATGTCTTAAGTTTACGAGAATGTTAGTCATTATAATAAAACTACATTTACGGATTTTATCGCGGTTTATTTAATTATTTAACTAGCCCGACGTTTCAGAAGCTTTGAAGCGACAGATGTACTGGTGTCACAAATTATTGGAAGTACCTGAAGAATTATAATTATTTAGTTGTTCCGATTAACGCAAACAGTACTTATTATATCTTGCTGTATGGAGGTGTTATATTTAGCTTTTGATTTTATTATGTTTACCACTGGGATGTGTTTTTCTACCCAAGCAGAGGGAAGAACCCAGCCATCTTCTCTATGAAAATTGGGATGTTCTTTAAATTTCAATAGCCTCACAGATCATCCTTGGAAGGAATCGGTGTATTCTGGTGAGGATTTGTGATTTATCGAACACTCACTCATGTCCTTGACAGATTCGGAGGCCATAAGGCAAGATTTATCGTCAGTTTTAAGACGAGGCTCCGTACGAAAAATTAAATATTCCTTTCGAACAATACAGGGCGTTGCAAAACTTACGTAAAACACAGGATATAAAGATAGGTTCTTCGCGCGGATAAAAGTGATGCTACCGTAATAATGGATATGAGAGACTGCAATGACAAAATTGAACGCCTTTTACCGGATGAATTCTCTTACAAAAATGACAAAACCGATCCAACTAATGGCGTTGTAAAATGTACTAATGATCCATTAAAAACACTCCGAATCATTGAGTCTGGACGTTAAAAGTCTAATCCCTTCGTGTGTAAAACTGTGTGACTTACCGGAAATATACAAGACTAGTGCTTCGCTATGTCCAATAGTGAGTAAAATTGATTTTACCAACTTATAAATTGGCTCAACATGTGACGAAAGTCTTATCACCACTTCGTAGAGTCACTAAAGTATTTAAAAGGGATTCATATCACTTTGTCGAAGAGATATACAATACTCTACAGACTATAATAATAAATTTCACATTACAATAAAACTACTTTTACGGATTTTAGTACAAGTAGTTTTATTGTAATGACAAACATTCGCGTAAATTTCACATCATAATTTACAAGCTTATCAATAGAGGAGTGCATATCAACAGTAACAAGAAAGCTAAAGGATAATAACCTACCACTGGAATATGCTGAGCTATTAAAACATTGCCTCACGTCTGGCTATATGATGTGGAATCATCAATTCTATGGTTACGGTATTCAAGCAAGTAGACGTAGTAGCGATGGGTTTTTTTTATAGAATAGGAGGGAAAACGGGCGATCGGAACCTTTTTATGACTACCGACGTACATGAACATCCACATAACTACTATACCGATGCCACCGGCTACTCACAAACCGCACGAAACGCGACACTGAAGAAATCACTTTACGGCGGTACTATGTGAGCGAGAGGTACCTCCCCGGTCGTGCCGGCCCAATTCTGTTTCATAGGAGGATATAGTATTATGCTCTATGCATGATACTTCCTCCTAAACAACAATAAACCTACTTGTACGGATTTTAACGCGGTTTATTTAATTATGTAACTTGCCCGACATTTCGGAACTTTTACAGCAACTATTTTCACGGGTGGACTGAGATGACAGATTTCCTGATATCACCCAGTTACCCCAACATTTTAATGATTATTTAGTTGTTCCAATGAACGCAAAAAGCGTTTAGTGTATTAAAGACGTTGACGCTTTTCAACTCCTAAGTAATTTTTTTAATGTCACTGTCAGAAAAAAGGGCCTACTCGTGCCATCTTTTTTCCTTACCTCCTTCTTTCTTTCTGATTCTCACCGAACCTTGGCGGCATTATGGTCGGGCGCGCACCGGCCCGCCACGCAGCCTTCTGAAAAAAAGAATTTCTCGTAGAAAAGCCCGAAAGAGGCCACCGCCTTCCGGGTCACCATTTATCTTGAGAACTAGAGGACAGTCCCTCCCAGTAACTAGACTAAAGTAGACTAGGCCTCTAGGGTTGGCACGCACGAGTTTCCTCTATGCATTTATATTTTACTGTTGGCATAGTCGTTTATTGATAGTTAACTGAAACTATGAGAATACACATTTCTCCAAACTCAGCCCAGACATATTAATAGTAATTAACAACAGCACAAGAACATTGCATCCTACGCCCATTCGGGCGTTCACACCAACCACCGGCTACTTGCACGGATGTCAATAAAAGTCGATAGACAGAAAGGCGATACGGTAAATATATTTATTTCATACACAATATTGTCACAGAGAGAGAGAGAGAGAGAGAGAGAGAGAGAGAGAGAGAGAGAGATCTGTAATAGAAAACTAATAATACAACGAACTGGAATGTCAGTTCGTTAACATTTTTAATGAGTTTAAAAATCTCTCGACTTTGCCAAAGTTAGAGGATAACCGCAGACACAATTGACAGCGATCTCTTAAGAAGATAGCGACTAATATAATCTTAAAAGCTTTTAATCTAACATTTTTAAACACCCACGTACCTAACATTCATAAAAATGAGAATAACACAGTAAAATAATGTGTGTCGATGGAATGGAATGGTTCATTAATGAACGAAAAAAAATAGTCATACATATCCACATCAGCAACCGTTTCTGA
This sequence comes from Eumaeus atala, assembly GCA_017140195.1. Classification (NCBI taxonomy): domain Eukaryota; kingdom Metazoa; phylum Arthropoda; class Insecta; order Lepidoptera; family Lycaenidae; genus Eumaeus; species Eumaeus atala. The sequence continues at coordinate 60,111 of JAFELO010000130.1, forward strand.
TGGCCCATTGTGAGTTATGACAATGCTCTCGTTTACCCTTTATACTTCAATAAAATATTTTGTTTTTCATCCGCCACCATAAAATTATTCGTACGTACGTATCAACTACGAGATCTTTATTGTAATATGCTTTTAAATAGCCATGTTTAAATTTTTTATCTCACGTTACTTATCTCGAATATTCTATGTGTGTGGCAGTCGTATCGTACGTAGTGTGTTGTATACAAGATGTATAGATCTAACGTCGATGACGTCAAGAAGACGCTCTGGGCCACGGTACAGCACGCGGAGGAATTAGTACAACGGCAGTGCGCGGGGAGGGGAAAGGAGAACGGGGGAGGGGCTTCACATTCCAGTGAGGAGGATAATCTGACCGTGCGGTAAGTGTAGATGGATCATGTATATGTGGTTATAGTTGCAGTTATTATATGTAGTAGTATATATAGAATTGTATTGAACATTTTGATAATTCGTTAAAATTAATAAAATGTTTCACATTGTGCGGTCAAATTGTTATCAGTAAGACGACCTGAGTTCAGTACAATAAAATCCATCCTTATGTAAATAATTTTGACATGAAGCCATTGATTTACAAAAATAATGAAATCATGTTTACACTATTTCATACTGAACTGTCACCATTTGCAAAATCATTGCACTCATGATTTTAGGTTGTTGTTGTCGAGTCGTTTTTACAATACAGATTTGAAAGAAGTGTGCAATTTAAACATTCGTTATTTTTTTTATAGTATAGAGGCAAACGAGCAGTTGGGCAACAGCTCTCATCTCTCTCAATCTCAAAGTCGACCTTACATGCATGAGTTTAAGTTGTTTTCACAGTGCAAAATTTTACATTGTACACGTCTTTCGGACGATATCGACGCAGACTGTGCATCTTGGTATTTCCATAAATCAATGCGTGGGACGCAGTGATTGCATAGGTTTTGTTAAAGTATAAAAAACGTGGAGGCGGGGCCATTTTGGTGGTGATTAATGATGGCTGTATCCCGTATTGTGGTTTTCCATGCGCGTTGCTCTCCTTCCACCTTCCTTATCAATGGGCTACCGGAGAATAATATAAAATAATATCTCATTAATAATTAGTAATAAAATAATAATACCGGAACCACACCGGGAAAGCGTAATGCGCATTTAACAAAGACAAGCAGAGCCTTCATCCCATCGCCGGCTTGGCGAGTCTGGTTCTCACAGACGGCATAGAACGCGGCAGCATATAAATTCCCCCTGTGGTCTTTGCTAGATAATTTTTGCGAGCAAGTAAGTGGGTTATCGTTTGACCTCCAACTGCGCTGTACGTTAGATCTCCGCGGTGACGTCACAGGCCGCGAATTGGACTAAGTATTAAAAGTTAACCATTTCTCGCTATAATTAACTAGCAATCTGCTCCGACTTCGCACGGATATTTTAAAAAATATAGATTAAGTAATTTCGGCCTCGTAAACATTACACGTTACCGTGACAGGAAATACAATTTACGAGAGAACGACATCTGTCGGGACAGCTAGTTGTCAATTATTTTCTGCAGCGGCAATCGTAGAATTAATTTGGTTTTTTTTTTCACTATCGAAGTTTTCACACTGTACTTTAACGTCAAAGACAATGTTATATATGCTATTTTCAACATAGATTATTACCAATAGGGATATGTACAAATGCACAAATAATCAAATGTCTATAACATTAAAGATAAATATAATTTTCAACATCGTTCTCAATTTGTATGGATTGTTGAAATTCCTTTTTTATTGTCTACTAGTAGCGCTACACGATATATACTCGCATAATCCAGCATCAAAAATATAGGGTTGGAGATTCGTAAAATTAGTTATTAACGGATGACTGCACCCTAAATGGTCCTACCTACCTACGTGCCAAATTTCAAGTTTGTAAGTGTTGTCCTAAAAGTTGAAAAATTTTCGACCAGTGTATGTGACCAGTAATGACATATAGAACAGAGCCCTGGCCGCTAAATGTGGGGTCTTAAACAAGCAATTTCCATGGCACGCTAAGTTACATGCCATGGAAATTGCCATCCTTGTTATTTTTTTATATAACCAGCGTAATCGATATATGGCAACGTGGCAATGGGCAGGCCACATTGCTAGCAGAACCGATAACTGTTGGGGACGAAAAGTTCTCGAGTGGCGGCCTCGCACTGGAAGGTGGAGTGTCGGACCGCCTCCTACTTGGTTGACTGACGACTCGGTTAAGGAGGCGAGGAGCCGCTGGATGCCCTCTCTAGGGGAGGCCTGTGTCCAGCAGTGGACGTCGTCCGCCCCCTGATTTGGTGTTATAGTTTCTGAGATTTCGTGTATAATCAGTGAGTGGTACATATAAAGACAAAGATAAAAGATAAATATTATAAAGAGGTAAAGTTTCTAACCTTGTATGTTGGGTAATATTCGGATTATCGTACTATCGTATATCGTACGTATTGATGGGATTATGAAAATTCTTTTACTATTTTTAACAAGAGGTAGTGCCAAGCTACATTGCAGTCTAACTTAGCTGGCACGGCACGGTCCCGTTACGTGCGTATTTTTAGCCCATCAGAGTAGCCGATGGCCCATTGGTGGGGAAGAGGAAAGAGGGCAGCGCATCTGCATGACAACAATAATTCGGAGATCTATGGGCTTCGGTAGTCATCAAATGCTCTGATTTTTCGTTTTCCCCCATAGCTCTATAAAAAATATTTTTTTAGTAAGACTTAATGCCAATCAGAGCCAAATCTACGAATACCGACGCTCACGAACAGCATAATTACTATGCCGATGCGTAGCCCTCTTTTTCACCTCCCCCTCCAATGGACCAGGTTTGAGGGAACGCATTTGCAGATGTTATCGGACGTCGGTAATCAGATTTTTTAAGACTAGCCTGCCTCACCATCGCACTGGCAAAAATTGTTAAAGAAGATAGAAGAGACTAGCAATTAGCCAGCCGGTCAATTGTTCTATCTATGTAGTCAATAGGTTTTTTTAACCTGATTATACCGTCAAATTGAGTCAATGATGGCAACACATTAGGACATCCTGCCGATGGGTATGGGCGGCGTCGTCTCACTCATCTGAGGATTGCCTCCGCTGCCATGTCTGAAATAAAAGAAAACAGTATCCATCTTTTGGTGCTATTTGTTCTGCTTGTCTTTTGGTGATCCAGATGTATTTAACGTGATGTTCACTGGATATCTTATGGGTTTTGGTAGCGTCAAGGTAAAACCGTATCTTCTGATTGTGTTGAACACGAAATCCGATTTTTTTCTATGCGTTAAGAGATTTTGAGAAACTATACAACAATTTTTTAAGCTTAACTATTTCTACAAGAACTTGATAACTACGAACATCAATAGTGGCTTATTATTATGAAACTGGTTTATTTTTCGAAAAGCGTTAGTCGTTTATGCCAGAATGCCTGGTGTGGTTGTAGAGTGGCTTTCATCGGTGAAGGTGGTGTAGAGATCTGGTAAATCTGGTAGTGGAATACACACACTAGTATGTATTGTTTGTTTGTATCAGTTTGGACGACCAGCGATCAGGTATTGGCCCACTGCTATAGGATCCAGAGGATTGTTGGGCATGTTCCTAGCATTGGGTAAAATCTAGTGCGGTGTGATACTTTTAACAGCACATGCACCTCTAGGTTTACTAAATTAGTACAAGCGGCAGAAGCACCAACGGCAATTTGAGATACCAACTAGAACCCACTAGTACTCCACCCAGGTTCCATGGAAGTTCACGACTGGACTATTAGATTTCCCCACGGTTTCGTAAGCGGTAGTGCCATGCGGTGTTGTAGTAGAATTGGGCCGGCACAAATGGGGAGGTACCTCTCGCTCGCACGATACCAACCTAAAGTGACATCTTCGGTGTGGCGTTTCGTGCGGTTTGTGAGTAGCCGGTGGTCAATTATAGGGTAGGAGGAAAGGAAAGCGTCGTATCGGCATAGTAATTAAGCGCATGTTGGTAGTCGAAAAAAGGTACCGATTTCTCGTTTGCCCTCCTATATTATATTTAAAAAACGATTACATCATGTTGACCTAGTCACAGGAATTTAGCAATATATTTTTGTGATTTTCCCTTAACTTTCGCTATGAATATATCATGGCATCTTTGACATCATGAAGCCATTTTGATCGTTTTGATGACCAATTTAGTAATTTTATTTATAGTCGATAAATTAATGTGCCGTCTTTAAACGTGCAGGATTTAATGGCGATATCGAAATTTTAATGATGTAACCATAACATCACATCAAGAGGACCACGTCTGGATAAATTATCTTGGCATTTACCACAGGGGTAATAAAAATGGCCGCCCGTAGCATTAGTAGCACAGGCATGGTATAAGAGAGATACTTCACCGATCGTGCCGACCCATCTCGGGTGCATTGCAACAATACTAAAATCACGGTGAGCCTTGACTTTATTGGATGAGTAAAAATATAAGAAATCTCGCAACGGCCAGCGCATATGAACTTTAGGCGTATATTCTTCTCGCCTGGCCTCGAGGAGCAGAACTCGTGATAACAATAATATAAGTGCTCTAAATTGTGCATACATCTTATCAATGAAAGCTTGTACCTAATTTAGGAAAGCTTGGAATATGACTGGCATGTGATGAAGGTATATTTTGAACTTTGCGGTCTCGTGTTTCGTTTCCAGTTGTAAGCATGTGCAACCACAGTCGTGAGGTTTGAGTTTTTTACTCCCGGGTCGGACCTAAGTGTAGTTGAGATTTTCCAATTTGTAATGACAGTCCTGCGCCTGATTTCTCTCCGATCATGTCGGACTGCCGTCCGCTGCGGAATGGGATGATGAGGGACTAATAACTATAATGTGTCCAGCGTAGTTGGCTAATCTCTATAAAAATGGCCGTCGTGGCCAAAATTCGGCTAGGACGTCATTATTAAAGTAATTTTGACTTTTCACTTTATTGAGATTAAAAGACTTTATCTTTCATTTAGGCTGATCTACAATATAAACAAATACGTAGTTGCGACAGAAATTAAAATTGAAAATATCGATACATATTATAAAGAAAAGTCCCCGAAAGCTGTCTGTGTGTTAAAAACTTTGCCAAAACCTACTGACCGGAGATACATTGCTGTTTTCACCAGTGGATAGAGCTATTTTCAGTAAGTAAGTAATATATACATATGATTTTGTTAGAGTTACTGCCATATAGCAGCAGAATTGGTCCAGCAGAACTGGGGTAAGTGCCTCTCGCTCCCCTCACCATGGTTCAAGCCTTGTCGTGACGGTGGGGCTCAGTAGCCTGGGTTGAACCCAGGCGAAGCCAATTCAACAACAGGGGAATCTTTGCACCCCCTCTATAAGAAGAGGGGACTAAAGGTCAGGAGGAGGAATCGGTCTCGGCACACCTCCTATAAGAAGAGGCGACCGAAGCGCAACAGGAGGAGGCGATTTCGCGCACGAGGCAAGGGGCGAGGATGGGAACCTCACCCCATTGCACTGTCCCATAGTCGGTGGGGTTCCGAGGCACCTCACCAAGGGCGGCACTGATGACACTCGCGGTGGTGGTTGTGGGTATTCGGCACTATCATATGCCGCGAGTCCCACACACCACTGGACCCCACCCAGGACCAGTGAATGAGCGTAATCGCGTTTCGGCGCGTCAACAAAAAAAAAAAGATACCTCTCGTTCACATGACACCGCCGTAAGATGATGATATCGATGTTGTCGCGATTCTTGCGGTTTTTGAGTAGTCGGTGGCACATTAAAGGGGATGAGGAAAGGAAGGCAACGCATCTGTATGTCAACAAAAATGTGAATGTCTCGGGGCGTCGGTAGTCATCAGAACTGTCCAATTATCGTTTGGAGGGCAAAAAAACTGTGAAACATACATGTACTATGATTTCAATAGTCCATTCAAATTGAAAATGGCAATAATAAATTCCATCGAAGCGTACTTCAATAAAAAACAATTGCTGAACTATGCCAGACATCTCACAGACGTAAATTTCGATGGCTCTCGATCCTCGGTTCGGCATTCAACTGAAAAAGATCAATAGACATAAATAAAAACAATAAAATTATATTCGTATACCTAAACAAATGCCTGATCTCCAAATTTTATTTTTATTGTGTCTACGATTGCTATGTTCAGAATTTTTGTTTTATTTTGGCACTGTCAACGTCGATATACGATAAACAACGATACGCTAAGACGCCAATTTAGACAGGTATTTATTTTGTTTTCTATATAAATCCTTAGGTGGATTATAATCACAATGGCCTGAGCAAAGATTAGCCTCTGTTCTTGGCTAGAGTGTAGCCAAAATGAAAAGAAGTTTTCTTTTCCACTGTTACACGTATTTCCAAATCAATTACTTTTTCGCTTCAAATGTGTCATCGGTGGACCGCTGATTACATAAATGCTTCTTGCCAGGGAGGATTCCGTTCCATGGTTATAAAACCGAAAAAAATCGATATTTAAAAATGTCCCACCGCAAAATTCTCTAGCTTATCAGCTCTATGAGTTTAGGGTTTGTTATGTAATCATAATACATACTTAATTATAATAAAATTAAATAAACTGGGCATAGATAACATTACAAATAACATTAGTCATTACTTAATCCAATTATAGAGTAATTGTTTTTTTTACTGGTTCAAACTAATGTTATTAGTTATTATTATAGTTATAAACAATAAATAATAATTATGATAATAATTAATTACTCGTACAAGTCAATAACCTCGTACTACTCAAATAGTATTCGCACACTTGAAAATGATTATAACACTCGCAGCTGCTAAAGTTTCATTGTTACTAAAGGAGTCTACTGCGCTTTAGAAATATGATATCAACATACTAAGCAGTTCGTTCTCGACATGCGGTCTATGAGCTGTTGTGATTTACACGATCAACAGATAGCGATTGTGTATATGTGTTAAGTTTACGTAGTAATTCCATTATTTCGCCTATTTCTTGGAATTACATCATACCCTGCTTTTTCGGAGTAAATTGTTACGCTACACAAGACAGGGGTCAGGTACCTGATGATTTTACTAAGATCTTAATTGTGGTTGTCGATGTTGATCCGGAAGAAACATAAGTAGCAACAGTAGGGATGTGTGTCGTCGGATATTCTGTAGAATATAGATCTAATTGGACCACTGCAGGCACGGAACGTCTTGTCGAGCTCAACTAGTGTGTTTAACAGTTGTAATTAGCACCCAGCTCGTGGGTTCGAATCCCGCCTAGGACACGGATATTGATATATGTATTATATGTATTTTTATAATAAAAATATTAAATATCTTAGGTTACAGGTACTAGACAATAGGTGTAACGCAAGTCCATACTTAGAATGGGGTTAGGCTAATGTGGTGTCCAGATATATTATTATTATTATTATTATTATATGAGGGACTTTCCTGTCTATGTGGTGGTGCCCTGTCCTACTGATGGTAGCCGCGGTGATTTTGGCCAACAAACCACCACAAATGAAAACCTCGTACTAAGTGTGACATGCTTTTAAAACGGGCAATCGGAAATTTTTCACGACTACCGACGCTCTTGAACATCCACATAATTACTATGCCGATACGTTGCAATCCTCCCCCCATCTCCAATCAGCCACCGGCCACAAACTCACACTCACAAACCATACGATACGAGATACTGAAGATGTCACTTTACGGCGGTATTTCGTCAGCGAGAGGTACCTCCCCGGTCGTGCCGGCCCAATTCCGCTGCACCGGAGGATGTAGTGTCATGCACCATGCATGGCACTAGCTCTTCCTGTGCAGCATGGACCACTTCCCACAATGGAAGATTACGATCGATGAAAAATTACGTGATAAATTTGGGGTTTATGTTGGGTGATCGCGTTACGTAAGTGCTGCGGTTACTCGTAACACGTAACGCGAGCGACGGTTCGGGTTACGCGGTGGTCCCGGGAAGACGTTATCATTTCGACACGCCGCTGCTCGGGCGTCAACTTTTCCACGTACGAACATTGGAAACCTCCGCGCCGCGCCAGTTCCACGTAACCGCCTCATTTGATATTATCACTATTCTATTGCAGTGAAACTTTTCTGTGTCGTTGTGATTTGAAACTCGATGAAATTAAATGCGCGGTGTTTGATTTTAGATTGATTACTTTCTTAGCACAAGGGACAGACGAACAGTCATGCACATCCGCATAATCGTTATGGATAGATGTTGGCCTCCTTCTCTAATCCAATGGGCGACTCCCAAACAGCAGGAAAAAGGACAGTGCAGCTCTTCTTGTAGTGGCATGTTGTGATCCACCCCGGTCTTGTAGCAGAATGCGGCTACTATACAGCTAGGCACTAACTCTTACATCCTTTGGAAGGGAGGAAGAATGAGGGCAACATCTGCATGATACTAATCATGTCTATCTGCATCGATAATCGACAAAATGCTACGATTTTTCGTTTTCCCCCTTGTACTATAAAAAAAACTTAAAAATCTTTCTTAAGTTTCACTTCTACTTCGAATTATTTATATGAGGTAAGTCCTGTATACTACAGATGCATAGCAATAGGATAGTGTGTGCACGGATTCTTCATATTGCGTAAATACCCCTTTGTCGATGAAACGGTGGAACAACAGGACTGAAGAGTAATCTCAGGAACGATGTAAACACGTACACGAACGCACACACTTGGACGTGTACACAGTCAACTGCCAACTTTCTGGACTCCTTTTAGAAAGCGAAAATTTGCACTTTTTGATCCGACGGAGATATTGAACCCTGGAAGGTCTAGGTCTGCAGCATTATATAGATGCTTGGCACTTGACCATCGAGATAGTATTTCTTTTGTTTACCAACGAGATAGAACTTAACATATTAAGCCAATCTGGTGGTATCTGGTAACTAAAATGTATCCCAAACAGTGTGTTTATTATTATTATTAAAAAGACTTCCAATTATTTTTTCTTCTGATTATATTCATTGCCGGGGACATTCAAGACAGTTTCGTCATTTCCCTCAAGCTCCCTGCGATGCCACTATCCAAGCGGTGGTGGGCGTCGATCCTGGAGTAACAGCGGTAGAAATGTGTTGTGGAACAAAACATTTTTTTTTTTTAATTAATAATGGAATAATTTTGGATGAATGGTTTGAATTAAGTTAGATTAGCGATGGTGAGTCGTTTGTGTTCTCGCTGAATCGCATTTTACTTGATGTTATTCATTTCTTGATATCCGTGACAATGAAATGACTCATTAAGTCTAATGAGTCAAAAAAAACGTGCATCATGCAACTCAAAAGACCTTGCGCATGACCGACTTTGTTGTGTTCAATGTCAGACTGTAAAAAAACTCAAACTGATGGTTTTGGGTTTCGAACGCCTTAGAAGACATTACATTAAATGTTATATTTATTAGACAGTGTGTTCGAATAAAAGATTCTACATCGTGTCCACTACTACACAATATAACGTACGTAAAGCACACATGGACAATGCTCACGGATACGGTGTCTCGGAGCATCTCGGAACACCTCGGAAATCTCGGAACGGTGGGACTGCGATTGCAATTTGCTACAGTCCCGCAATTTTTGCCGCTTTTGAGCGTTATAAGCATATATTTAGACATTATATCTGTAAATGTATCTTAGCATACACAGTGAGCGTCTCAAAATCGTCCACATAAAAGATGTGCAACTGTCGAATTACGCATTTTTAAAAACAAATGAGCATGAGGTTGACAAGTGCTATTTTATATTTTTTATATTCCGATCAGCTTACAAATGAATCTACTTCGAATCAGCCTATTGACTAATGATTTGTTTGTACCCGCTATTAGTTTGTAATCGATAGAATACAGTAATGATTAATTATCATTAACTTTGCCCCCAGACCAAAGTCTTTTATTTAAGCGTCAAATCCACGTTTCAAATAAGTAACAACTACATAATATTATTACAATATGTAAAGTAATGAGTCACTAATTGACTGAACAGGTTTGTTAGCTGGGTAATATCAAAAGCTTAGTTCAGTAACTAGGTGCCATCAGTTTTATATTACCAAATTTTTTGTTGCGTCAATTTATTTATTACTCGTTACTGAGAAAAAATAATAATTTCTTCTTAATTATTACTGTTAACTTCATCTTTTCATGAACTGTATTCAATCACTTATCTTCATCGGAAATTCGAATTCTAATTACGTAATATAGATTTTGGTAGAGAGCTCATGTTACCTTATTCATCACATAAACGGCACATAAGTAAAATCCGAATTGTCAATTAACCGTTAACCTGATGATAGCAGGCACAGCAAACTACCACCTACTACTACTAGATTAGGTTAGGTTAGAGTAAAATTACTATATACGGATTTTATCGCGATTTATTGTCCACCCATGATTGCTGTAAAGCTTCTGAAACGTCGGCCTATATAAATAATTTAATAAACCGCGATAAAATCCGTAAAAGTAGTTTTTAAATATTATACTTAGTTTTAAAATAATAAATACATCGGTGTTTCATATCGGTTATATGTTCTTTAGCGCGAGTTTTTATATATCATTTAAGTGGCCTAAATAAGAGAGTCCACACGCAGTCACAATCAAACTTGTACGTTCCTGCATCTTGTAGAGGGATATGGCATTTCACTGACAGTAAGAACTGACAAACCTTCTTTGACGGCTTAAAATAAGTTTTCATTGAAGCTCGTTTTTGTGACTGTTGACTCTTTTATATAAGGCAAGCTAAAATTTCTATAATAAGTCCCGTTAAAGAGCGTATAGCTGATATGAAACACTGAAGCATGCTGAAGTTGACCCCTGCCATTACATTAGATTCGATAAATCACAAATCCTCACCAGAAAACACCGATTCCTTCCAAGGATGATCCGTAAGGCTATTGAAATTTAAGAAAACATCCTAATTTCAGTAGAGAAGATGAGTGGGTTCTTCTCTCTGTTTGGGACCCAGTGATAAATATAATCAAATAAAGAAAACATAATACCTCAAGACAGCAAGATATAATAAGTATTGTTTGCGTTAATCGGAACAACTAAATATATATAATTCTTCGGGTACTTTTAATAATTTGTGACATCAGGACATCTGTCATCTCGGTCCACCCGCGATCATGGTTGCTGCAAAGCTTTGAAACGACGGGCTAGTTCAATAATTAAATAAACCGCGATAAAATCCTTAAATGTAACTCATTACGATAAAAATTATCGTAATGAGTAACATTCATGTAAACTTGAGACATCAATAATAAATATAAATATATGACGATAAGAGAAAAGACATCCCACTGTTTGAAGATTTTGACATTGTTTTCATTTCATTAGGCTACTAGTGGCCAATGATATATTATCATTTGACAGTTTTTATTGGTCGAAAACTAAAATAATGCTTAAGTTATGCTCACCTTATTCACCAAGGTGGCCAAAGAATTTGTCACTATCATCAAGAACACAGCAAATGTGTCATAATTTGCATTGATTTTGGTGACATTTGTACGTGCCGTAAGCCTGGGCGAGGACCGGTGGTGTATGGGGCACGCGGCACGAGGGATTGTTATAATGATTAAAGCATCGCGAGTGTCATCAGTGCCAACGCTGCCTTTGGTGATATCCCGATTTTCCGGTAGTTCGATTTTGTATAGTCTCATCACATGAGGTACATCAATACACCTCGACGGCTAGGCAGTCCGCTATGAAGTCTGACTCCACCTCCATAGAATGGTTGCTCCGCACCAAAGAACAACGCATCCAATATCCCGACAATGCAGTGGGGTGAGGTTCACATCCTCACGCCCTGTCACGACTTTAGTCTCCTCTTATAAGAATAAGTTGGGCGCAAAGAGCTGTCCCCTCGGCTTAATTAACTTGGCCCAAGAGGGTTCAAATTTCGTTACCTCATTTCATCATTTGAGAAGCTCTCCAAATGGAAGTGATCACTTATCAATACTAATATTAGTGTATTAATAATAAAAATGTCTTGCATAGGGCGCCATCTGATGGGTCGTAGGGCCCCGGTTATCGCGGAGTTATCGCTTCATGAGGTGCTGCAAAAATGTGTCACCCACTTTTTGCATATTGAAGGTCACCGAGATAGGACGATTTCTGATCAATTTTACGACGATCGAAATTAAATCATTCGACATACGGGTCACGGACGCAGATAGCGTACGTCCGCGACATCATTAATTATTCTTTTTAAAACATTATAGTAATCGCATTATTCCCCTTATCTAAATTGTTATCTTACTATAATTATACTTAGTGACTTACAAAGGCGTTTAGGAATCATACATGAGAGTTCAAGCGATTTATTTCAAATATGAAAAGCACTTCATGACTTGGGCCGCATAGCCCGCGTGTCTGTCGTAGATAGATGATATACAGGTATCGCAGAGAAGACTGTCCAGAGTTGAACTCTCTGCGGATCGCCAAACACTCCTATGTATATTATTCGATTTTAACAGTTTAAGAGATTCGATATTTTGTTAATTTCTTCAATGCTTTTCTACCTTCGCGCTATTTTTGTCTACAACTTCGTAAATAATTTAGATAAAAGCAAGTTTTTTTTATAGTTCACCTAAACCTGGGGTCCAAACTAATACATGCACAGATATTCCCTAAAATAAAATTACATGTAACTTGATAGCTTCTAAGAGTTTTAAGAAAGTGAAAGTTTCAACTACTTTTATTGAAAGGTATTTTATTAAATAAGTCTAGTTTATAGCATTATAAATCTATATGATAATGTAGTTTTATTGCGTTTTGCCTATACTTTGTTTTAAATACGGCGAGTCTAAAAAACTTGGCTCCAAAACTTTAGTAAATTTGAATAAAATTTTAAATATAAAAATTATATTACACAGTAAAATAGTACTGAATTTTAAAGGACGCTATTTTTCAGGTCATTTCTAATGGATTTGATCATATCATATAAACTTAACCCTTGTTAATTTATTCAACCTTCAAAATATTTATCAAAAATCCCCTTATTTTTAATTTTGTAACGTTTTCTTATGATTGGAGCATCTAGAGTGTGTTTTATCAATGTAACTATTTAGAAGACAAACCAGTCCATGAAATGATCTTCGAAACCTTAACCTCAACAGTTTTAAAAAGACAGCTCGACAAAGTTCTGAGTTGAAGAATTTTCACTAAGCGTTATTAAATTTAAAGAGGTTTTATTTGAAAAAAAATGTGTGGTGCTCTCCCTGTACGTTATTTTTGAAAACATCTGCATTTATTTAACAAGTGTAGCATAATAGCTTATACCTTTTTGCCTATGCAAAAAGGTATAAGCGCCATTAAGTACACAGAACATTGATCAAAATAACAATTAAAGAAAGACGTACGTTTTTTACCTCTTACATTAGTTTTTTTTAGGTTTGGGCTAGGTTACCTCTTACATTGAGACGAAACATGTTTTTTTTAAACGCAACCTACAGATAAAATATTCAAATTAAAAAATTTCAGTTGTTTGACACCGCGCTATGCACTAGTTCCCGGAGCGTGTGCAATTCGTTTTATAAACAGTAATCAATTTTATATTCAAATCTCGGTTTCATTTAAGAACGTGGTTACATGAGGTCATAAGCAGAAACTGCCTATGCGGTAACATTCAGATCTGCTTACAAAATAAAACATTTACTTTAGATATTGTACTGGCAAGCAATTGGTTGGGGAGACGCGGGTGAAATGTAATAAATCACAATTAACAAAGTTTATACACGTCTAACACACTATCAAAATACGGCCGACGGCTTGCAACGACGCAATTAGTCGCCAGTGAAGTTAGTATAATTGTTTAGTTACTATGGAAAAAATCAATTTACGAGGTTTTTATTGTTTAAAATTGTGACGAGCAAAGTACATGTAGATAAACAATATTTACAAGTAAATAAACGTGTCCGCTTTCAATTAGATTTTTGATAATGTATTTGAACCATTTTAAAATAAGATTTAATATCTCACACTTTTTTTTTTTCAATGCATAAGAGGACAAACAAACTTTCGAAGTCATTTGGTGATTATCGTTTAATTAACTAATATCCTCGTTTGTTAATATATATTATATATATATCCTTAATCACCAGTAAGAGGTAGTGCCATGCTGCATGGGAGGAGGTAGTGTCATGCTGCATAGGAGGAGGTAGTGCCATACATGGTGTATAACACTACATCTTCCTATGCAACGGGAATGGGCCGGCACGACCGGAGAGGTACCTCTAGCTCACATAACA
>JAFELO010000130.1:74376-88233 GCA_017140195.1 Eumaeus atala
TATCACCTCTCATCGGTCCACTGTTGGACATAGGCCTCTTTCAATGAACTCCGAGACGGCCGATTTCCTGTTACTCGCATCCATCCCGGACCAGCTACTGCTACTGTCTCCCCTACAAACGAGTAGCCTTTTGATGATGACTAACGCCTAGAGAGATCGAAATAACTATATTGTTTTTTGATACTATTTTGTTATAAAATTAAATGGAGCCGTCATACAATTTAAGTATCGATTGGCCGGTTGACGTATGTAGTTCAGGAAGCGTTACACAATAGCCCATGCGACCCCGCCTCACTCATAACTCAGCTCGTTTCCACTGCTCCCGCTCGCCGCTGCGGCGCCCACAAACAAATGATGAAGAATCGCTTTTCGCAATCCGCAACACGTACCAGTGCATTGCCAAAAGTAGAACGCTCATGCGTTTTGACTAATTTCAGTATTATAGCCAGATAGGCAAAATTTTTACTGCCAATTTATTTCGGCACTTGTCTCAGATTCATTCAACATACTTATAATAAAACCGTAACATGTGTTAGTCAGTACGTGATAGATGTATAGGCAAAAGTTATACATGGAGGCTAATAATGAGAAAATATTTTTAGGATTATTTTCGTACGTTTGTATGTCCGTCTCTGACGTTCACTTGCTTAAAGAAGAAGCTGCTAAACGAAAATTAAGACCCTCACTGTAAACGGCAAATAAAAGATAAATGACAATTGCATGTAAATTAAAGCTCACTCATTTACTCACAGTTTATTATATTTTCAGTTGTATATTTGACGAAACATCAGTTATTTAATTGCTCTCTTATGCGCCAAAATTCCAAGAATCAAAGATTCCGTTTCTATATTGGGTATTATGTCCTGTTTCTTAAAGGAACTTAAAGCTGCCTAATTTTCTTTAAAGAAAAAAAGAAAATTAGTATGCGATAGTGAAGCGTATATATTTTAGAGGGATTGAAATGTATACATTGAGGTTCAGAGAGAGAAATTTACTGTGGAACCAGCTGCCACCCTTGGTATTTACTCTCCGATACGACTCAGGGGTCGTCAAGGTAAGAGCATACCTATTCCTTAAAGGCAACTACAACGTGTCTGTTGCACTCCTACCCATTCCAATATCTATGGGCAGCCGTAGTCACTAACCATGCACGTTTGCCTTCTGTCTCAAAAAAAAGTTCCACTTAGTTACAACCGGCGTCTAATAACATCTACATATGCAGACGCGTTGCTCTCCTTTTCTCATTCCTATCAATGGGTCATCGGTCACTCGCAAGCCGCGCCTAGCACGACAGCAGTCCCAATACCTTTAAGATGGCATCTTGAGACTACCAGGTACCTCGCCAGTCGTGCCCGTCAAATTCACCGCCATCACTTTCATAACACTACCTCCCATTATTTCTATTCCCATTGGAGGGGAGGAGAAAATGAGGACAAGGCACGAGCACGACAATAATGCGGACGTCTGAGTCCTCAAGAAGCTCCCCACCAAGAAAAAAATCTAAACGATGACGTGGACACGTGCTAGTATTAAAAGTATTTGCATTGACACCAATATTCTTGCTAACTTGGTAAATACTATCAGAGTAAAAGCACGTAGGACAGATATCGCTCCGCTCAAGTATTATGACTATTTAGTAGAATGCATAAACAGTAGGTACCTAACGCTTACGAAATTTTAAGTGCCTAACACACGATCTTTTAATTTTAAGCGCGATATTTAAGTGTCACTTGGAGGTCGTGCCGCATAGAACTTCGCCCAAGGCTCTCAGCCACAAGTCGTCGACCCGCCGTCACCTTGCTTCGCGGCAACTTACGCAATTTGTTAATCTTATCATCTGCATGCACACTCGCGCGACCTCGGTGGCCCCTTGATCCCTCTCAAAACTCAACGCGCTCACACATTACGGTGAACAAGTATCCTCGACGACATGGCAAAAATCTAAAACCCAAGTCACGAAAACGCAAAAAAAATATTTCAAGTTTATAAAAGAATTCGAAAAACCAAATTTAAAAAATAAATACCAAATTTGAATCATGAAAATAAAAGTGGTCTACGGTAGGATCGCTACGCGGCTCGTAGCAAGCCGGTGGAAAAGCGGCGGAGAGAGGAGTGCCGGTGGGACGAACTTGCGCGCGCGCCACCCGTATTTATTCGCAAGGCCACACCAGCGGCGCGCCAGTGCGCAAGCGACACCGACACGCGGTATACGATCTTAGGGCTCACGTGTAGTGCTCGCGATATACGCCGCACAATATTATGTATTGTTCATTTACTATAACAAACGTAAAACACTAACTATGTACGCAAACTCCACGTTGTTGTGGGCGCTGTGGAAAATACTAGATTACATTTCGGGGGGGTCATCGACGCCCCTTTTCGTGTTCATTTGTGTCACATTATCTACAATGTGGTTGATTAACAAAGTGCATCAGGTGTACAATCTACCGCCAGGACCCTGGGGTCTGCCTATTGTCGGCTACCTGCCGTTTCTCAACGTGAGGCACATAACGTTTCTGAAACTGGCACAGAAGTACGGTGCAATATTCTCAGTGCACCTCGGCAATCAATTGACGATTGTGTTAAGTGATTATAAGCTGATAAGAGAAGCATTTCGTTTAGAGGAGTTCACCGGCCGCCCCAGCACTCCACTCATGCACATTTTGAACGGATTCGGTGAGTTTGCATTTATTTCTTTTTTTTTCATAAACTAATATTTTATTTCTGATTGAATAATATAACATATTTTAAATGTAAATCTTGCTAATTCTTAATTTTTATTTCAAATATTTTCTACAGTTGTTTAATATAATCATAGTTGTCTTCAATTTTATAAGTTAAAATATAATTCTATGCGTTTGAAAATATAGCGAAAGTAAAATTAAAACTTGTTTACACAGCGCGCTTAGAGTACAAAATGGAAAAACTCGTGTTAAAATAATAGAAAAACGCGTAGGGAGCGGCCCCCGGGCCGTACCGCCGCAGGCACCGCCCACTTACTTATTATCTTCCTTTGTACAGGCATCGTCAACAGCGAGGGACGCCTGTGGAAGAACCAACGTCGGTTCCTACACGAGAAGCTACGAGGCTTTGGCATGTCTGTCATGGGGGATGCAAGGAAAACAATGGCCGCACGAATTAAGGTTAGACATTGATAATAATTATATTTATTTCTTTAAAACTTGCCCAGTATTAATAGATTTTTAAACGTAAGGGTGACAAACGGACATTCGGTACCTTTTGAAGACTGATAACCATAAACATCCGTGCAACCAAAAAGATATGCATCTTTGCCACCTTTGTCCCAATCCCTCGGATTTTTGCGGTTTGTTCAGTGGGGAAGAGACACAGGAGGACAGAACAATAATTACCTGACGCAACTATGCAAGAGAGTTACTTCCCCGGTCGTGCCAGGCTCTCGGCTGCAAAGTACACTTAGAAAACATTTTCTTTGTCAACAGAATGAAGTGCACGATCTGGTTGGCCACATACAGCGGGCTGAAGGCGCGCCGATAGACGTCAATCCACTCCTTGCTCTGGGAATATCGAATGTCATTTGCGGTATAACCATGTCGGTACGCTTCACAATTGGCGACGATCGATTCACAAGACTGAACTTCTTAATCGAAGAAGGCATGAGACTGTTCGGTGAAATTCATTATGGAGAATACATCCCACAATATAATGTAAGTATAAAAAAATTGAAATGTTTTATGAAACCACATTGCAAATCAAACTTTTCTGCCTATGAACATGACAAATATACATAGTATAAGATCGAATGAGGCGAGCGACGGGTATACCTCTTTCGTCGCTTTAGCTGCTGCCGAGTGTTTCCCTGCCCGGCTGAGTATAATTTGCCATGCATCATACATACCAAAAAAAAACTAGGCGTTCCTAAAAATTTTACTCGTACAAAATAATATGTTTGACATAGATTAACGAAAATATCAACATTACTAATGGCCGTTTTATTTTTAGTATCTCCCCGGTAAAGCGCTTATTCAGGCACGTCTAGCCAGGAACCGTAAAGAGATGTTTGAATTTCATCAAATCGTAATAGATGACCATCGTAAAACGCTAGACATGAACAATCCTAGAGATTTAGTCGATGTTTATTTAATTGAAATTGAAAAAGCGAAACTTGAAGGCAAAGAGAAGGAATTATTTGAAGGCAGAGATCATGGTAAGAATAGAGTTTATATATAAAACGTAAAATTAAAATGAACAGGAAGATTACATACGTTCAAAGGGAAAAGGAAGAAATGAAATGTATAGCAGATATGATTGAATATGTTTTTAAGTTATATTTTTTGCAGATTTACAAATCAAACAAATACTCGGCGATCTATTCTCCGCTGGAATGGAAACTATCAAGTCTTCGCTGATGTGGATGCTCGTGTTTATGATAAGGAACCCTGAAATAAAGAAACGTGTTCAAGAGGAGCTAGACGCCGTCGTGGGAAATGACCGCTTACCTAGTCTCGAGGACATGCCTGACCTTCCGTACACGGAGGTTACAATCTTAGAATCACTGCGTATGTCGAGCATCGTTCCCTTGGGCACAACCCACTCACCAACCAAGTACGTATAATTCATAAAATCTATTTAATTAGTGTGTCTTTTTATATTAAATTAGCAGCGCCCCGCGGTTTCACCCCCCTTAGGGGATGAATTTCTAAAAATTATTTGTGCATTGTGCATTGCTATATATGTAAGGTCTTCCTTTCTTACATATATTTTGTTTTAACACGGTGTTTTTTTACAGAGATGTTTACTTCAACGGACATAAAATACCGGCCGGATCACAGGTCGTCCCGCTCATCAACTGCGTACATATGGACCCGGAACTATGGGACGAGCCTAAAAAATTCAACCCGAGCAGATTCTTCGACGAGAACGGCAAGATTCACAAGCCGCAATATTTTATGCCTTTCGGTGTGGGTCGGCGAATGTGTCTCGGGGATGTCTTGGCTCGGATGGAGATGTTCATGTTCTTCAGTTCGATCATGCACCAGTTTGATATTCAACCAGAAGAGGGCGCGGCACTGCCGTCTCTAGAAGGTATCGTGGGCGCCACAATAGCGCCGCAGGCGTTCCTCGTTAAGTTCGTACCGCGAGCGTCGCCTATGGAACTTCCCCCATCAGTAGCAGAGCTTTCACATCTGCGTTACGTCGGTGCTCACTAGATGAGCGCGGCATCCCAACATATCCCACCAATATTCAACAATCACTCGTTTTAGAGCGATAATGACATTTTATTTTAAGTATATTTATTAGTGACCAATTCGGTCGAGGCTGTGCATAAAAGTGTTCAATAGTTTAACAGAAATAATATAAGTGTACTAATCCCTATCCCATTCTCTGAGATTAATATTTTTTTATAATTATTTTTGATTTCAGTATTATTTAAGCTTTTCTTTCTAAACGTTAATGTCACGTCACGTAAATCACATTATGTTAACTTGAGCTAATTGTAATTCATTATAAGGTCTAGTTTTGAATACCAAAATATTATATTGTAGTTGATTATTTATTAGTAGGATTCAGGTGTCAGATGTATGTTGAGAGTGATCTCATGACTAAATGTGGTGTCTAAATGAGATTAATGTTAAGATTGTGTTCATTTCAAACATTTCTAGTTATTTGTACCCATGAGTTAATGTAAGTAACATTCCATGGTAGTACGGAAACCAACAACTAGTCTAAGGTAAATTTATCGCAGAGTTTGCGACGAATAGTTTAGTAACTTGGCTAAAATAGTTCGTATTCCTAACCAGATGTTGTTCATTTCGAATGCCACCATCAATCACCAATGTTTACCCTCGCTTTGTAAGTAATTCGCACTACATTGTTGTAAAATAAGATTTTATTGAAATAAACGTAAAAGTGAAAAATATTTTATTAGTCTTGATTTTTTATTTCTATTACCCAAATTTATAGTAAATAAAACATGATGAATAAAAGATGATGCAAATGAATAAGTGATTGGGAAATAGAATTGGATTATGCCCCAAAATATAGTGACCATTGAAGAATAAAATCGACTATACTTTGAAATACGGATGCCGATGTACTTCTCTCTTTTCCTTTTCGTCTATCAATATACATTCCGTCTAAATTTCTAAACCAATCGACTTTGTATCATTAGAAAAATAGGAAGAAAACAAAAAGTGGCAGAAGAAACGGGTTACTTGAACCTCATTCATTTTATAAGAAGATGGAGAAATGTTAGTTGTCTCAGAAACAGTTTTTTTGTCATATTAGTAGAAGGGATACCAGTAAGATCAATAGATGTAAAGCTGCCTCCGGTAGAGGTAGAGTAGAGAAGCTTACCCCCTTAGAGATGCTTTCCTCTCCTAGAATCACAAACTCCCAATTAACCATCTGGACTCTCATAAATTTCCGCATCTTCACGTTCATACAGCAACTGCAGTGTTTTAAAAATTGATTCTGATATTGTTTTATTAAACCATGTATAATATCTATCCATGAAAAGAAATCAATTTATAAAAGTGTATAACATCTATAAAAAGAAAAGAGACTTACCCACAAACATAGGGACTAGTGTGAGCTTATAAAAACTAAACTCTACATTTTTTATTTCACTTGGATCGCTAGTATGGAGACCAACGTGAACTTATAACTTACGGAAACTCTATATTTTTTAATTTCGCTTGGATTGCCAGTATGGGATGAACTTATAATTAAACTCTATGTTTTTGATTTCACCTAGATCACTGATTTCCATGCATTTATTAATATTAGGCATGAGCCGTGATCACAATTGTGAGGCCCCGAGGAAAGACTATAGGATTGAGGATTCGAGTGAGGATGCTCTTTGAGTTTTCCATTTCCAAATAATAGTCCAAAGTCAGAATATTGGTGGTGCTACACCTCTCTGGTCGAGTCAGACTGCCGTCTAATAAGTATAGAGAAATGAGGAAATTGAGAATGTTCTTGCAGCGCACACTCTTGTGCAAATCCCCCGGAGATGACTAGTATCTATAGAGATGACCGCCGTAGCTGAGCAATGCGTGGGAGAACATCATTTTCTGATTTTAACAAAAAAATATCGACGTATAGCATGTCTCGACAAAGAAATGGAGCTTCGAGGGCAATCGAGTAGTCAATTATTTATGATTAACTGAAGTAACTATTATTGTCTTAGCCGAAGAGACCGGGACCGACCACTCGCCCCCCCCCCCCTCTCTAACGGGGGGGGGTGACTGTCGCGTGGCAGCTATAGTTGGCCTGGCATTGTTTTTGGGGTCTGGAAGAGCTGGCTGGGGGATACCCTTCCACCACGGGTGGGTGTTGTCGTAGTTAACCTAACCGGCGGCTTTATTTGACCTCGTTGGCAAATCGCATAAGGTACTGGAATTACCTCCTATGATAGTCCTAACATCGTTGTTTTGACTATTCGGAGTCGAACGTGTGTTTTGTTGTCTACCATAATGTGGTGATTCTGGATTGCATTTGAATGAGTTTTGTTCTATGTTCCATGTATTTTGGAGAGCTCATAACAAGTAGAGATACCAACACCAAAACACCATCAGCTACTCACAAACATCATGAAACGCAACACCGTATCGTAGCGGGCATCTTCCCAGTCGTGCCGCCCCAATTCCGTTGCACAGGAGGATGTAGTGTCATGCACTATGCATGGCACTACCTCCTCCTGTGCAGCATGGCTCTACCTCTTACAATGCAAAAGAGAGTGAAGACTTTTTACTTGAACAATGAACTGTTGATTCGTACATTCCGATGCATCTGGTCTCACTGGGTTATTGTATACGGAAGGAAACTGCGTTTAAAATGCACGATTGTGAACGCACGAGAGCGCGAAGAATTTAAAAAAAAGCTCTCGCGCGAACTGGGCTTGAAAATGCTAAAATGATGAGAACAACATTATGTTTTTGATACAATGAACGGTGCCCAATTTCAAATAAAGGATTATCATAGTATACATATAACGTCTATATAATTACGATAAATAAATAAAACAAAAGTAAAGAAATTGGTTCCGTATTTATATTAATTTCAACAAATTTAATATAATACAACTAGAAAAAAAAAAAAATTTTTTTTAATGCCAGCATTAGTCTAAAGAGCTTCGCAGCGATAAACAACCTTAGGTGGCGTTAATGTCAGACCTATTTCCCCGTTCATTTGCTCCCGGGTAGGCTGGTCACAGGCCAGGCCCAGGCGCACGGAGCGGAACAGACTCACGATGAACCCAGTGGCGATCATCCGCGACAGCTCGTCGCCGGGACACTTGCGTTTACCTGCAACAATCACGTGTAAGATCGGGTCAAATGTTATTGAGCCATTTGTATTAGGACAGGGCTTCCCAACCCGACCATGGTTTAAGCTGCTCTCTGTACCCCTCTATAAGAGGGGACTAAAGAGCAGGAGGAGGAGGCGCTTTTGCGCATGGAGTGAGGTTGTCAAATAGTGTGGGGTAATTGTAAAATGGACGAGGCGATAGTACTTTCGGGGACAGACTAGCCGTCGTGGTACCCTTATGAATTGTGGTTCCTCACCAAAGACAGTACTGATGGCACTCACGGTGACAAAAGGACAGGGCTTCCGAAACCATTTGGTTCGTGGCGCACTCGTCTGATTAGTGTTTGCACGCAACACCCCTAACTACTAGAATTAATATAGTAATAAATAAAAAGGTTACAGAAACTAAAAAACGTTCACTAGATACACAGAATTAAGTTGAGTAATATAACAACACATTAATTATGTGACGTGTGAGCTTGGTTATTGATCAACTTATAATTATTTTTAAATTGTGATTGCGCGATTGCGCAACGCTACGTTTTTATTTCTATTGGCGGCGCCTCTGGCCCCTCCTCGCGGCTCCCCAGGGCCCGGCGCACTGTTTGAGTACATCTTAAGATTTAATTATTTTTTTTTTGGTTACTATTGGGAATGTATTTCATTAAAGTAAAGTATCTCTTGCTCGCACCAATACGATTCTGAAGGTGCGCAGGCCATTGCTGCGATAAAGCATTATGCTCGTGTTGCGTTGTTTGTTTTAGGGAGAGGTAGTGCATCGCTGCATAAGAGTTGTAGTGTCATTCACCATGCAAGGCACTACCATCTCCTATGTAACGGAATTGGGTCCAGTACGATTTGTGAGTTTCTGAAGGCCCATTGGAGATTGTAGGTCCTTCTTTCTTTTTGCATAACAATCATTCGGATCTATGGGCGTCGGCAGTCATGACAGAGCACTATTTTGACTAGGCGCCGTGCGTTGATTTTCGATACACATCATCATCATCACCAACCGAATGACGTCCACAGCTGGGCATAGGCCACCCACATAGAGCGCTATAGGTCACGGTCACGAGCCACTAGCTTTCCGCGGCTCCCCTCACCTTAACCGGGGCAACTTGATACTGGCGTAAAGTAGCAGCGAAGCTGTCGCGTTTTGTGCTTTTTGTGAGTATCTGGTGACCCATTGGGAGAGGGGGATGGTAGGAGGAAAATCTCCTTAACAATTAAAACAAACAAAAATACACTTCATTCATCAACTTTTTCACACTGTACTCCAAATTCACTGACCTGTTTGAAAGGGAATAAACTCTTGAGGTTTCAACAGATTGCCAGCCTCGTCAATGAACCTGCTGGGCTTAAATTCTTCTGGGTCCTCCCAAACATTAGGATCCAAGTGCACAGCATATTGTAAAGGTATGACCATCGTCCCCTTCGGTATTCTATAATCTCCGATATATGTGTCCTAAAATAGAATATTATAATAGTTGAATACTATTAATAACTTTAGAGATAGCTCAAAATTTATTATAATTATTGACCTAAGTTACCTAGTAAGACCTTAAATAATATAAGAACAATTGTCGGGACAACTAGTAAATATAATTTCTTAGTGTATGAGGGTTTGAAGACAAAAAAAGAGAAAGAAGAGTGTGTCATGATATTGTGCGTTTAACTTTTAGTGATTTCGTGGATATACTACAATTTATTCTCTTTTATCAGGTCAACTTTCGTGTAATTTTCCGTGCCTAAGTTATGGGTATTGAAAACATGATTCGAATTTAAGTTGAGTTCGTTAAGTCAAAAACGCGAAAGAAAAAAACACTGGCTGGCCCAGCACAGGCACTTCCAGTGGGTCAACCTGGGAACGTATAAAAATTGTGTTTGGATTTCAATTTATATGTTCATATTAAACAGTGTGATTTTTTTATAATATGTACATATCGAAATGTGTTAAAATTACACCGAGTTTTATCGACAAAATAAATTATGAAAATTAAAAAAAAAATAGGCATGTTAGGTTTTACAAGTGTTTAAAGATTATTTTTGAGAACTGTGTGGGAGAGATAAATAAATTGCTATAACTTATAAACTACAAGGTTTATCGGGATCAAATATAATCTAGAATCAGTAGTGACATGCCATGCTGATTTACGAAAAAGAAATACCGAAAATGAAATCTTCACTTCAAAAAAGTGACATTTTCGAAAAAAATGTTAACTCTTTATGTGTTTATTTTCAGTGATCGTCACTTTTCTCAAACTAATATC
Organism: Eumaeus atala; assembly: GCA_017140195.1. Lineage (NCBI taxonomy): Eukaryota > Metazoa > Arthropoda > Insecta > Lepidoptera > Lycaenidae > Eumaeus > Eumaeus atala. Next base: position 84,936 of record JAFELO010000130.1, read on the forward strand.
CAAACTTTATTTTTGTATTATTATTTTATTTAAAACTACACCATGATATGGAAAAAAACATCCTTATAAGCTACACATAATATTTAAAACGAGTGGTTACGGTTACACATAGGCATTAAAGTTGCTACCGATGAGGCATCAATTCAAACTCAGGTAGAGACCCTCCTTTGAGTCCTTTGAATGGAGAACAAACGACTACGCAGAAAATAATCACGCTTAAGTTTATACAGAACGTTTGCTATGATCGATTAAACAAAAGATCTATTATGTTTTTTGTGAAAGATGAAAATAAAAAGCGGTTGTAATAAATATCACAGCACCAATTTAATTTAGTAAATATTGGAAATGACTGCCTTTTTTGCAAGCACAATTGTACGCGGACCAAGATATGTCGTGTTGCTTTTTTTATTATCTCTGGAGCGTTTCTGAGTTCAGCGGCATAATTAACAATTCTATTTACAAGATCAGCTTCACTGTTGATTGGGGTGCTGGATATCCACCGTTGTTTCATTGTCCCCCATAAAAAACAATCTCAAGGTCGGGGGAACGCGGAGGCCATCTCACGGGCCCTTGCTGGCCAATCCAGCGGTTAATATAATTTGCACTTAAAAACTCGCTGCCCTGGTGTAATTGTCAGGACATTCATCCAATTGCAGGTACATCACTCGGCGCGTAGTTCGGTAGTTATTCCAGTAGTAGACGCAACTCGCCCCTTAATAATTCTAAAAACATGTTGCCCGTTAAAACTCTTGGCAGTATGATCGGACTAACCAAAAAAATCATCAATCAGACCTGCCCATACGCTGACTGAAAACCTTATTTTGCTTTTTTGGTTTCGGATTTTGTCCTTTTGGACACCATTGATGTAAGTTGCGGGAATCAGTGATGCCGTGTCGTGTAAATTGAGCCTCGTCCATCCAAAAAATTGTCTTACAGAATTCTGGATCCTCCCGATTTTTGCTTAGAATCCAAGCCGACATGACGCGCTTGAAGGCCCATCTGTTTCTTCGTGCAACTGTTGCACCAGTTGATAGTGGTACGGATGCAGTCCTTTTTTTTTCAAAATGCCCCAAACTGATCCTTCGAATACGCCATGTCGCACAGCCTAACGTGTGTGTGATGGGATCAGCAAATAAATCCCGTAGTATGGTTCATTCGATAGCTACATCTACAACTGTGGCTGAGTCACGGCGATCTCGGCTTGGCTGAAGTCTAGTAGCTGCCAGTATTCGGTGAACTTCTTGAAAATTACACGCTGATGATATCGGGCGTCGGTTTGGAAACACAGCAAAATAAACTGCATGTGCAGCTCTAGCACTGCCTCGTAACATTCCATAATAAAAATATAAGTCAACAATATGTGTTGCCGGAAATTCACTAACACGCGGCATTATAAGAAATAAAAACTACATAACAAAATTAACAAACAAAACCGAATCGAATAGAAATTAAACGAAATAAGTGGAGCCTAAGAACGTAGTGATAGCGACGAATGAGCGACTGATCCCATATGGAGCCCGGGGTCCCATCCTATTGGCCACAAAAAACAGTCGCAAAATTGCATTGTTCCATCGCATTAAAAGGCTTCAAAAAAAGGCTCTCTACCTGAGTTTGCGTTATTGTGCCATTAGTCGCGTCCTAATGCGTATTATTAGCCACTCGTTGTAAACGTTTTGTGCAAGCTATTGTGATGTAGTTTTAAATAAAATACTGTGACCACTGAAAATAAACACATACAGTGTTAAATTAAGGTACTTTTCAATAAAATAATAATAAAAAAGTAAAGTGTGGATATTTGTTTGAGAAAAGTGACGATCACTGAAGATAAACAGACTGTCACTTTTTTTAAGTGAAGATTTCATTCAGCATGGACTATTGTTACTACTAATTCTGTTTTTTTTTTCAAAATTTTTATTTACATACATTATAATACATCATAAGATTAAGTCAGTTTATAAGTTATAGCATTTTATTTATTTCAGCTTTATAGTTTTCAATAATAATCTTTAAATACATGTAAAACCTAACATATATTTTTTTCAATTTTTATAATTTTATTTTGTCGATAAAACTCGGTCTCGTTTAATAGATTTCAACGTGTACACATAATAACGATTCACACTGTATTTAAATCTGACTGTAATGCATGTAAATTCTTTTGCAACATTAATAAGCCTATACTGAAGTACGACTACTATAGTAACTTTTAACACACTATACTTACTGTAAAACAAAATATCCACGATATAGGTTTGTCAAAGAACTTGTTTCTGACTGTTAAATTTTCACCAAGTAAAAGTATGACAATTTAACATTGTTAAGGTACCTGCAGACATCCATGAGGTATCCCAACAGGTACGATGGTCCTGATCCGCTGAGTCTCGCAGATGGTTGCCATCAGATACGGCAGTTTGGCCATATCTATCTCTTCTACTTTTGGATAAACTTCAAGGATTTCTTTACGTACTAATTCCTGTATTATCGAAAAGTGCATTTTAGACCGGAATCAGGATAAGTTTTTTTTTAAATTAATTAAAAGTATCAAAAACTTGGACAAGACAAAGGACATGTTCAACGGACACGTTCTCCCTAGACCGGTCAACGTCGATGGTGCAATTCTCGAAGTTGTAGACAAAATATGTCTACCTCGGACAACTGTTGCAATTAGGTAGACATAACATCGAGAAGGAAATGTGACGAAACTTCCGGAATGCTGCTATCGGCTAGCAGCATTCCGGAAGTTTCGTCACATTTTCACGTCGCCTATACCGCAGAGCATGAAGACAAACGTATTCAACCAATGCGTTCTCCCCATGTTTCTTAATTTAGGACGGGTCCCCAAGTTTGCGGTAGGTCACCGGGATATTGGACGTGCTATGTTGGGTGTTCCTTTGTCCGATGGAATTCGTAGCGAAGCCATAAGGCAGAGAACTAAAGTATCTGACATCACGTAAAGAATAAGCTGCGAGCTTATTGGTCACACATTCAGAATATATATACCTGAAATTATATAGCTGGTCACACACTCAGAATATCAGATGGCAGATGCCATCTGCCATCATATCTGGACACTAAGGTTCTGAGGTGGAGGCAGCGTTTAGGAACACGAAGTGTTGGTCAACCGTTCACGAGGTGAGAAGTGCAGTCCGTGCAGTACAGCTACTCAATCCGGGATGGATGCGAGTAGCATGAGGTCGGTCGTTTTGGCTTATGTCTAGCAGTAGACCGATAAAGGCTGATAGTGACGATGAATGATCAAATAGTAAGTCATGCTACTCTGCATAGCAGCTGAATTAGG
>JAFELO010000130.1:88578-120696 GCA_017140195.1 Eumaeus atala
GCACATGAACACGTATACGCACTCCCCAATGTGGTAGGCAGAGTGTGAATGCCATACATCACGATAATTACGTACCCGCCTTTCCTCGTCCACATACATTACTCTCTTCATACAGGCGCGGTATCTTCACACTTCTTACTCCTCATATTTTAATCATACTGTCTTAAGGAGTGATATCCTATATAACTGACGCCAAATAAAAGTACCTGTTCCTCGGGATATATAGCCATGTACAACAAGAACCAGCTCAAGCTGGTCGCCGTAGTGTCCAGTCCAGCGCCGAACATGTCGCACAGCAGGTGCAACAGCTGCTCGTCTGTAGTAAATACGGCCGTCTCCTCATCATTAGCAAACCTCTTCTCCTGTTCCAACAGATAATTATCCAATATACATTCTTCACCAGATTCTATCAGTGTGCCTGGATCGAAGTAATTCTCTTCGGTGCTTGATGTGTTTGTGCTGTACTGTACATATTTTATGAACCCTTTGGGATGGTCCTTGAATATGTCCGCATGTTTTGCATATGCAGCCTTCTCGGGCACGGTAAGGCCTAGCATTCTCCTGCGCTTTGCTATTATACTTGCATATAGTCTGTGCGTCTGCGCTTGACCTTTAGTTATAATTTCCATTGCTTTTCGGGTAGATGGCGATATAAATCTTTAAAAAATGTTTTAATTTTTTTCAGTATATAATTTCATGTAAGTCATAATAAAACATTCCCATTGCATGGCCCATCGGGAGGGGGAAGGAGGGCAACGTATCGGAATAGTAATAATGTGGGTGCTCATGGGCGTCAGTCTTAAAAAGACTATAGAATAGCTTAAAAAGACTCGTTGCTCGTTTGAGAACGAGTCTTTTTAAGCTATTCTATAAAAAATGCGTAGTAACTAAATCCATATGATAAGAGACAATAATACTACATAATATATATATAGATAAGTTTGATAGCAGCTTAAAAAGAAAAAGTTTATCAAATTTAAATAGAAACGGATAATCAATATCGGACATTGCATGACATCTGTCCAATCCTCAACATTCTGTTTGACCAGATGTCAAAGCAATATTAGCACACAAGTTATTTTTTCATGTGGCTTTGGGCAACAAGCTATGAACAGCACCATCTACAGATTACGCTCGCCGAGCCGCAACGCGAATACAACTAAATTGTATTAAGTAATAGAACCATAAAACTATCACTACATGATACCTACTGTACAACGTGAATTGCAAGAGACTGTGTATTTTTATAACACGATAGGTTAGGCTAGGTTAGGTTAGGTTATTTCCTATCCCCACCATGGTTTAAGCCTTGTCGTGGCGGTGGGGCTCAGTAGCCTGGGGTTACCCGAGACACCTTGGGCGAAGCCAATTGAACCGAGGAGGTGGCGGCTCTTAGTACCTCTCCTATAAGAAGAGGGGACTTAAGAGCAGGAGGAGGTGCCGCTCTTTGTACCCCTCTTATAAGAAGAGGGACAAGGGGCGAGGATGGGAGCCTCACACCATTGCACTGTCCCAAAGTCGGTGGGGTTGTCCTGTGGTGCGTGACAACCCCATCTGTGGAGGTGGCGTCGGTCTCTTCGGGGGCTGACTTGCCGTCGAGGTGCCCTGATGATTTGTTGTTCCGGGGCACCTCATCAAAGACGGCACTGGTGGCACTCGCGGTGGTTTTTATGGGTATTCGGCACTATATAATGTGCCACGAGCCCCACACACCACTGGACCCCACCCTGGGCCAGTGAAGGCGCGTAAATGCGTTTGCCCGCGTCAACAAAAAAAAAAGGTAATTTCCTATGCAACCAATAAAACTGTAATAAAACGAAAACGTTTTTATGTATACAGTCAATTTCACCAAATTTAGTGACATTATTATCAGAAAATGTGTACACCACATGAAACCTATAGAAGCTCGTGAGTACAATTCCAAGTGCGTCAGCGTAAAGCAGAGTACCAGTCTCCCGACCTTGTTAGTTACCGACCGAGGTAATGTACAGTAGCAAGGCGTAGTAAGAAAACTTTAAATTTGAAGCAGAGCATAGTTACGAAAGCAGACTATAACTAGACAGAAGCAAACTTAAGTTGCAGTGACAAATAACAGAACTATAAGATTTTTTTTAAATAGTATAGGGGGACAAACGAGTCTTTCATCGACTACCGACGCCCATGAATATCGACATAATTATGCAGATGCGTTTCCCTCCTTTTCCCCTCCCCCCCAATTGGCCACCGGCTACTCACGAAACGCGACATCGTAGTTGACTATTGACGGCGGTATCGAGTGAACAAATGGTACCTCGGCGGTCATGCCGACCCAGTTCCGTTGCAGAGGAGAATGTAGTGTCATGCACCATGCATGGCACTACTTCCTCCTATGCAGCATGATACCTCTTACAAAAAGTGGAAATACAATTATTAAAAAGAAATCCATTGACATAATTTCATATTTACCTTACAAATGGCAAGAAATTAACGACACCTGCCACACCCATTTCGTGGCAACCCTCTATTTGGATATCCCTTAGCCAGAGCCAGACTTTGTCGTTTCGAGGGAATTTCAGGCCAAATATTATGTCGTTTACTACGTTTCCAAGTGAATTAGAAATTAACATTGACAAATCCATGGGTTTCCCTAAGTTTTCTTCAACTGCCTAAAAATTAAATATTTTTTTACTAAGGAAATCAAAAGAGCATTCATGATTTCATTACATAGAGTGATAGGTGTAGCTCGTAATAATATCCACTTGTCAGGGCTTGCCACGTTAGTTATATTAAAAATCAAGGAATAAATTTAAATATCATCACGCTTTTAACCCACATGAGTAGTCAGTGACCACAAAATGCTAACACACACCTCACGCGTACACACACACACATGATGCCTCCTTAAAGTGATAGCTATACTGTCGCGCTTCCTGTAGTTTCTCAAATTATGAGGATTGAAGGCGGGAACCGCGTCTGAATTAACGTGCCGATGTCAACGGGCGACGGTAGTTACCAAATTGGATCAGATTGCTTGTTCGAATTATCGTGAAACGCACTATCGTTTCATTCACAACCGAAAACTTTTTCAAATCAATCGTGTTAGTTCATTCATATCATGACGGATTAACAGATTTCCAATTTCGTTCCCTCCACCATTTTATTAATGTACTTTTGATAAATCTCTTTTAATTAAATGAATCCTTACATCAACTAGTTCCTGAACACCCGTTGCAATACGTTTCTCCAGTTTATCTCGAGACGAGCTGTGTTTGCTCATGCCAAAAGTTTTCAGATAGCTGGTAATCAATTTCCTTTGATCCTTCCACAGCGCACCCTCCGAGCAAATGATACCTAAAAAAAGACAAGAAAGTCATTTTGGTGAAAAATACTCGAGCCAACTAATCAATACTTATTCGCATTGAAATATTAGCCTTGTGGGGATCTTACGATTTCAATAGATCGATACTATAAATAAATACTTTTATATTCGTATTATTGGTGCGTGAAATAAGTAAAATTGAAAATTTTACGAAGCCCAAAAAAATATTTTCTAAAAAGCAACAAATCAAATTTGTGTACAATCCTTTTAGATACTTTAAAGTCATCATCATCACAATCATTATCAGCCCTTATCGGTCCACTGGTGGACATAGGCCTCTTTCAATGAACGCCAAGACAATCCGATCTCCTGCTACTCGCATCCATACCGGACCGGCTACTCACGGAGATCGTCTTCCCACCTGGTGAACTTAAAAGTACTTATTATTAATTAAGCCGGGGAGACCTGATTACTATTATCATCTCATTCTTAATTTTAGTGTTACTATAGCTGCTAAACTGTTAGACACACAGATACAGACGTCAAACTTAAAAAAATGGGCACATATAGATTACAATCAGAAATAGTATGTTTCAATTTTTATATAGAAAAAAGCTAATGGTTCACATGGGATGGACTTTACACGGGTGAATTTGCGGGTGCAACTAATAGAACATATTCTTTAGAGATCTAATAAAAAGTAAAGGCAAGATTGTATATTGATATTTCCCGGTTATTACTTTAGGTGCATAACAATGAAGTAGTCATAATTTATACTTGTCGTAACAACGGCAGCAAAATCAAGTAACGCGACCGGGGAACCTCTCTCTCACTTAGTGTTGGTGTGAAAAAACTGCTACACTGCTATTATATATACGTTTGAGAGAGTCACATAGATATGAGCATCCGTAGCCACTTACTACTAGGTGACATGATAGCTTTGCCCCGTTTGTAATATATATAACATAAAAAAAACACACATACCAAAACCCTTCATGATTCCATGCGTGAGAAACAGAGGCGCACGCCCAGAAAATACTTCTTTAGAGAATGCCTCTCTTATCAGCTTATGATCTGACAAAACGACTGCGTAAATATTTCCCATAGCCAGTCCGTATATCGGCCCATACACTTTGGAGAGATTTGTCAAAGTCAGGTGGGGTTGATGGCGATCTAGGAATGGTAAGTAGCCAAGAATCGGCAAACCCCACGGGCCTGGCGGTAGAGATTTCCATTCATTCATCTTTTTACAAATCCAAAACCCCAACACAAATGTGATAAGAAATAAAAAGAGAAGATCCATTTCTGAAAGGAAATAATCACTTTGAAATGTTGTTGTACCTACATAGAAACTGAAACACATACTTACAGATACATAGTCATTTACTATAGTAATAATAAGTAGTAATGTACTATAGTATATATACTGTAAAACCTAACCTAAGTAGCCTACTACGTTTTAAAATGTTAAAGATAAAATAAAATTTTCATATGAAACATAAATCTTTTGAATCATACAAGAAAAGGAAGTCCCCGATATCAATATGTGCGAAAGCATTCAAATACTAATCCCAATCATAAAGGAGATATAGTATCTGTGATTCTAATCCATATCTTTACTAAAATATCATTTTATTTAAAAGAATCGAGAATGGATAAAAACTATATATTTTTGTTACATTATATAAGATGTAAATAAATTAAAGTTATATAAGTTGTATAAATAATTCTTGTCCATTTTTCAAACATTTTCAGCCATTCATTTTTAGAAGCGATATTAATTAAAATGAATTTTGAATTTGGCGCCACTCGCTACGGTGTTATGTTGGCAGCTACGCAAATCATTTCATTGGTTGCTCTCCTCTAACAGCTCCCAGCAGAAATGTCACCTGAATAAGTCGAACCGCTCGTGTTGTGTACTGTATTAACTAGACTTGTTTCTGCTCGGTCACTAAAAGGAGCGTTCCGAACTAGTTCCTTTTTCCCAATAAACTAGTTCAGACATTTAGTTCTTTTAGTTCCTTTCATTCCTTAGTCCCTACGTCCATGTTGAATATGATGTATTTTAATGAACTAGTAGTTCCTTCGTTAATAGGTCATCTAGTTCGGTTAGTCTTCTAGTCGTTGGGTGTTTTATCATCTAAATTTTTGATCATGTAGGTACATAATATTACTGGATCATTGGTATAGGTACCTTCATGGGAATACAATGTACAATATATCACACACAACTATTGAACAGTAGGAATTACGCTCACATTCATACTTTATATAAATATTTTTGGTGAATTACAAGATTTTTAATAAAGTAGGTACTAAATTATCATAAAATATGTATTAAATTGAAACGACCGAAAGAAGTCGTCTTTAAGGATAAAAGTGGTGCGAAAGTTTTTTATGAAAAACCAATAGATATAAATACAAAGATATTTTGGCAAGTTTTTTGAAGAATACAAAACCAAAAATATGATTTTGAATGTTTTTGCAAGCACAAAAACTAGTTGTCGGTATCATTTTCGATACAAGAATTAAAAAGAGATTGTTACATGCGATCTCTTTGACGTGATACATAAAGTGATGATGCCGTGTTTCGTGCGGTCTGAGAGATTCCGGTAGCGTTTTGGAGGGTCGGAGAGGAGGGCAATAGATCTGCTTATTAATTATACGGAACTCTATGGGCCAATGGCCTCGGAAGCAATGATATTACATATAAAAACGAGGCTCGGTAGTCGTCAATAAGCTGCATTGCTCGTTTGCTACTTAAGTATAAGTAAGCATTTAATAATAAAAAATGTTTGTGGATGTACCTTTTTATTAATAACGAAAAAACTAAAAGTGCTTCTAAATTGTAAATAAATTGTTATGAATAAAAACTTAAAAAATCATTAAAGAATAAAGAATAAAAATGCTTCTAAACAAAACTATTGTAAATAAATTGTTATAAATGTGAAAACTGTCGTAAATAAAGGAAAAAAAAGTTATAAAATTATGCTTCTTATGACTATTGTTGAATTTTTTTTTGTTGAATTGTTCAAACATGCGAATATTCAATTGTACGAAAATCAGTACTTTAGTACCCAGCGTGTTGAACATTCTTGTTTTAGTTTTAATAATAGTAAACCTATTTGTTTCCGGATGTCCTGTAATTTATTCAGGCCAGAAGAACTTCTCTTATAACATTCTACAATATTTTCAATTTTCATTATTGTTGAAGAAATATGTACAAGTGCATGTTGAACTACCAAGTCCAATGAATGAGCGAAGCAACCTATCGACCTCCACTCACCCATTTTTATAGCTGCTTGGATATTTGCAGCATTGTCACTGACAATACATATCACTTTGTTATCAATTTGCCAATCATCAATTATTATTTTTAGAAAGCTCAGTAAATTCTCAACCCAGTAAGGAAGAACATAAGTTAGTATTTCTGTTAATATAATGTACTGGAACGGCTGTAAAGCTCTGGTTTGTTATGGATGTCCATCCATCTGTATCGAAAGACACGGCATGGACATCTTTAAGCTTTTCTTTTATGCTTACAAAACTANNNTATATATATATATATATATATATGTGTTTTTGATATCACAGCATTTACTATTCAGAATAATAAATAAATAAATACACAGAAATAAAGCAACTACAATTTTAATAATAATACCTATTTGTATATCTTTGCATACAACTGACGAAATTCAATTGTAACAATTTCCCATAGTTTTTATTATTGGGACAGGAAACAATACCAAACAAATTATGCAAGAAATAATAAACTTTATAGTGAAATTCGAAATTATTGTCTAGTTCATTCGATATTCGAAGTAATTAAGACTTTTAATTTGATACTATATACGTCTCGTTCACTCTAGTGTAACTCAACTATGAAAATAGAGAGAGCGATAATATATTCGGTAGTAGTTCGTTGCTGGGCGATTGTCACGTCTCCTAGAGTTTAGAACTGTACGAGGGAACGAAACGGTGAACTAAAGACCGAAAAGGACACAGCTGACGGAATAGTTCGTTCTCGTTCGGTGTGAGGAACTAGTTCCTTTTAGTTCTTAGTTCGTAAACTACACAAGCCTAGTATTTACAATAAATCAAATGTTGGGGTACAATTTGAATGTGTTACCTTGTTTATGCATGTTTCTATACGTACATCGCATTTGATTTTCATATAAAAAAGGAAAAGATAGAATAAATAAGAATTCTCTATTATGAATTTTTAAATGTGCGATAACCTATGGTACGTTTTTTATGTTTCATATTTTATTGAAAAACCATAGATATATTTTATTATACATTACCTAATGATAGTAATTTAATATACGTACCTATTTTTCCGTATTGAGAGCGTTAGTAATAACGTACTATCTCACCTCTACACTTGATGTAATCACTTACCTGTGTCATCAAGGTTACGTTGCGATAAATGTACAAATGTACACCTATGTAAGTGTCATATTATCATTATGTCACAGATAGGTTCACGGAGCACGCGTGTATGGGCATATAGACCGTACATAAAGATGTTTTGTGATTATTTTATTTATTTATTTTTAGATTAAAGCAACACATCACTAAGATAAGCATATAAAATGAAAAACATACCCAGTGCAACGTGAGACAGATATAATGCAATTTACAATTTTTATTCTGATAGCCACTGCTCACGTCAGTCAACGTTTACAGACTGGCTTAAATTGATAAAATATGGTAAGAATTTGGTAGTCAATACGAATCGTTCAAAATATTAAAATTTATTGAAATTCAAATCTCTGATCTGGGATCAGGCATGAAAGTTCTGGAATATTTACAGTTTTGTTTTTGTATATTATGTTTAGTGATACAAGTAGTTTTCCTTTAGTTGATCCTGCTTCTCTCTATTCGGATTGTAATTACGTAACATTGTTTGATTGATATCTCATTTTAACTCAATCCCATTAATTAAACTAGTGCTTCAGTTCATGCTTTATAATATCGTGTAATGTCGCCCGTTAAGACCGTTAGCTGCGTGGGGGTCCTGGGTTCGATCAGGTCGGGCAACTGTTATTAAATGTTTCTCAGATTTTCTGAGCACGCACTACATTGTCCGGGATTGGAATGTGCCCGAAGTGGCCATAGGTTTGCCACTTACAATATCACGGGCCTCAGTACCTTGGCTAATCGTGGGTGCTCTAGTATATCTACTGGACTTACGAGTTGCGGATGTACCAGCACACCTCTGTCTACCTCTAAGGGGATAACAGGCGTGAAGGTACCTTTAAAAATACATATAAATATAATACTTAATTGATGCTTACAATCTACAATGTAAATTGTGATATTGCCTGCGTTGTAAATTATGATATTATTATATTAAGAGTTTTAGATTACAAGACGCTATAGTATTTTGTTTTTGTTGCCCTAAAATAAAAAAGAGCATATCGTCTTTTACTTTATCATGTACTGTCAGTGTCAAAAACTGACAGCTACTTAACGTTGCCATCTTTCATTATATATTTATTTTGTCCGTCTCGTAGTCTAGTAGCAAGCATGTGCAACGATATACCTAGCCGGGTGCTAGAACGACGGACGTACACATACAGGTTCCTTCAGTATGCAGAAACCAAGTGACGCTCTTAAACATCCGATGAAGCTACATTTGGTCACTTTTTTTTCGCTTCCACAGCATAAATAAATTTTAGGTTCTGGAAAAAATGGATGCGAGGTTTTAGGATCAATTAAAGGGCACGGTTTTAAAATGAGTCGTCTGAATTTGCAGATTATGTGAAGCAGGGGGATAGCAGGGATTGATTTATGGTGGTATCATGTAATCAAAATAATATTGGCTGCCGGAGGTACACCAATTTTTTTTATTTTTGGTTTCTAGCATAGAGATAACTAGTAAAATTTTGTAACATTTTAAATGAAGTTGAGTATTAGCATAGACCTAGAGATCAATTTCACGTGAATTAAAGCAATTTTGGCTGTCCGAAATGCGACAATTTTTTAAATATCATTTTTACTACATTAAACATTAAAAAGATTTTTGGTGCCATTTTCTCGTATCTATAAACGACATAAAATTTAAAAGAATATTTATTTGGCGCTATTACGATTATACCAAGTTCACAATTTTCATGAATGTGCTCTCTGGCATTTTTTTTTGTTTTATAATTGCGTGTGTTTTAAATGTGTATATAAATTAAATTAGTACCGAAAATGTTTTAAAGTGTAAGTACCAGTCAATACGTGCTGGAAGACTGTTAGAGTGCCCGAGGACTAGCAACGTGCGGGCATCGTGTTCTTGTATAAAGGCAAGGTTTCACGTATGGACTGCAATTGCTGTAGGGCCATTAATTTGATCAGCATAACTTCGAAAGTGTATGGCAAAATAATTATGTGGAGAATTCTAGGGGTGTCCGAAGGAGTGCTGTGGAGTTACAGGGTAAGTTAAGTCAGCAAGAGTATGTACGGATCAAGTTTTCTTACTCCGCAACATACTAGAGAAGGTTTTCTGCGGTTTTTAAGAGAAAGCATTTGTCAGCGTTGTGCGAAAGAAACTCTGGGACACATTACCCAGGTATGGGATAAATGAGCGTCTGTCTTGGTGGACGGTAACATGTCGCCCTTGTTTAATGTCAATTTTGTCGTTAGGTAGGGCTGTGTGGTGTCAGCTCGCCTACTTATTATATATCTGGATCAGTGTCGGCAGGGATTGAAGTAATTAAATGTGGGAATGCGAATGGTTCATTTAGAGGTGAACTGCCTGCTTTATGCAGATGATTCAGTTCATTTAGATACCACTTAATCTGAGCTACAAACACTAATCACAATTATGAAACATGATTGTCTGAATATGGGCTTATAAATGAATGCGAAGACTACTAAAGTTTTAGTATTTGAAAGAGAAATGACCAGAACGGACGTAAGAGTAGTGGTCGATGACGTAGTGACGGAGCAAGTGATTGAATCTGTATATCTTGGTTGTGATTTTAGCAGGGATGGAAGGTACACCGCAGATGTCGAAAAAAGAGTGTATGCAGGGAACAGAGTGAATAGAGCGTTAGGGAAGTTGCTTAAAAGCATAGTTTTGAGCCAGAACGTTATTGTAGGGCAGTGAGAATTGGGTATGCCAGAAAGTGCATGAAAGTAGATAAACGCGGACGAGATGGGGTGGTTGCGAAAAATATGTGAACTAACCCTCGCTGTCCGTGTTCGCAATAATGAAGTGACGGAGAGCTTAGGTATGAAACTGTTGGTGTAAAAATGAGAAAGGGTATGCTCCGATAGTTCGGACATGTGAAAATAATGGCAGGTGAAGGTCAACAAAGCAGATATGCAATGCGGGTGTGGAAGTATCTAGGTATCGTGGAAGACCAAGTCTGACATACTGATCAGATTGATCGGGTACTGTCAGAAGAAATAGTGGTGTCAAGGGTCTTCAGTCTGCAGGTATGTGAGGATCGTGATGTATGGCACAACATTCTCTCTGCCAACCCCATTTGGGAGCTGCGTTGAAGATGTGTTGTTGTTGTTATAAGTCCGCACCCTAGAAGGAACATTATAGTTCCTCAAGTTTTGTGGTTAATCCCCACCCGTCTAAGTTGAAAGAATTAGCGTGGGTCTCTCCGTCTCTTTTCTCGTTCTTTCATTTCTCTCTATTCAATGCGCCTGCGAGATTAGATAGATAAAAATTGTAAAGCGTACTCATCTTCCTTCTTTATTAACCAACAAGGACACTTGCCATCATATAACTGCCGATGGCATCCCTTCTCTATCTATATCGTCTGTATTCATCATAGTAATCGCTGGAAGTACCAATTCGTTATCATTCATCATTAGTAATGCGCCTTAAACGGGCTTCCCCAACAAACATAAGGTATTAATTACTTTAAAACTGTTTATTGCATACAACAACTAGTTTGGCAGTAGTCGCGGAAGGTAAATGCGTAATAAAAATGTGAATTTATTAGTTATGCATAAGTTAGCGCCGAGAGCACTGGGCGAGGTGGCGAGGTCGAACAGTCGCAGGCGAGGTGTGAAGGCCGGTCAGCGGCCGAGCAGTTATCGAAACAACTATAACTATTAGCTGTTAGCACGACTGTTATCGATGTTAGCATCTATATCCTATATACATCACTAATCTTCTAAAATGTCCATACTACACACCAAACTGCTAGTTGCAGCACGGATATTATCGATGTTAACTTCTAACGTCTACAGAGGTGCATCACTATTGCTATAAAAAGTCAAGATCAGATATTTTTTCGGCTGTTATGTGTTAGCTTCTAGTTTTTTTTACTGCTCTATGCTGACGGAAGTGTCCAGTGCAGCTTCATCGGTTTTTGTAAGATACGCCGAGCGGTTTAGGTGAGATTTTAATCGATAGGGATAAAGCCCCCTCCTTTCCCGCAGATGGAAAGTATGTATCCCGATACTTCTTTAAGATTTGATAATTGAGTATCTATTACTTTTTTTTTTCACTATATTCTCGCATCACATAAGTATTTCATCAATACATATCCACAAAACACTAAAAAGAATAACCGGCCAAGAGCGAAACGGATTCGCTCTTGAAGGCTCTTCTTATTGAATTCTATGATTACATTTTTTATTTTTCCCACCGTAGGTTAAATGTTAGAAATACACTTAGAAGGGAATTGCTCACTTAATATTTGTGTATAAAATACGTTATCCATACACATTCTAAAACAAAGTCCCCAAAAGCTGTTTATGTCTAAGCCCTCTTATACATATATGTGATGGATTTTCTTTAAATCTACTAAACGAATTTTTGTTCGATTTTCACCAATGGATAACTCAACTATGTTTAACTAGGTAATGTGTACAGCATTCTTCGTTGGTTCAAACCTAGTGTACAGCACTTATTTTGTGTTCTTCCCTATCTTACTTTCGTTTAAGTATGTAAAAAGAAAAGGTAGCATTCATAGACCAATCCTTGAGTAAGCCCTCCACTGATCGTTTCAAATACGAATACAATAATTATAATAACATGAGATCAGCTGTGACAATTACATTACGGATCTTGATTTATACCCTCTAAGAAAGTAGTAAAAAGGCTGTGTGGGGGCGGCCTGAGAATACCCCTACCCTCAATCCGAGCCCAGGGTGACGTAAAAGTCGTCCAAGAGCAATAAATAGCCTCTTAGGACCTAGTCTGCTTCATAGTGACAGTGAAGTAGACGGGAGCACTGGACAGCGGTCGCTGTGATGGCGGTACCATCAATCGGATCGGCGACTGGCAGCAGCGGCACCGGTCCGAAACCTAATCTGCGATTGCCAATCCGCCTACTCAGCGTGGCAATTACGACAACAGCAGAATTCGGCCCCAAGTTCCCGGTAGTTCCACTAGTCCTGGCCACGGTAATGGTATAACAAGGGGTTCTAAGAATCTCCGGGCCGCGGAGCGCTACCACCGATTTGACCTGGCTACGTATAACGGATGAAGTGGGGTTATATGAAGACCGAAGACAAGGCGAAGACACTCCATACATAACTCTGCCGTCGGGTCACCTATTCAACTTCAGAGAAGGCGACACTCCATCACAAGGCGGCATGGATATCCACGTGAATAACTTCCTCGTAGGCAATATCGTCGAAATTTCTAGTGTGTCGAGTAGGGTGGCGTATCTCGTACTTAAACTCACTAAGAAGTACAGCCTCAAAGTAATACAAGTATACGCACCTACCTCGACGCATTCAGATGACAAAGTGGAGGCAACTTATGAGGGCGTCTCAAAGGTTATGGGGGGTTTTAATGCCAAAGTGGGAGTACGAAATGGCGTAGAATCGAATCTGAGACCACATGGAGTCGGAAATTGAAATCGCAGGGGGCAAATTCTGGTAAAATTCCGCGAGAAAAAGGGCCTCTTCATAATGAGGGGATCCTCATCATAGGAAGTGGACGTGGCAGAGCCCCGGTACGCTACTCATCCCGATATCATAACCAACGATCCACTTGCATGCCTTACACGCCATTTGTCAGGTGATCTGCCGGACACCAGATTGAGTGAGATTAGTCCAGCTCTTGCGCAGCTTAAAGGGGTAAGAGTTTCGGGGAAGGTTGGAATTACAGTCGATCTTCTTAGGGCAGGAGGCGAACCTGTGTTACGAGAGTTAAAAATATTTTTAATTTTGTCCTTCAGCGGGGCGTACCTCCCAAGGCATGGCTTGGAAGTGAAGTTGTTTTGTTTTTTAAGGGGGATGACAAATTACTTCTTCAAAATTACAGACCAATTTAACTTCTGGGCCATACTTAGAAGCTATTCTCAAGAGTCTTGACGAATCGTCTCACCACAAAACTTGACAAATTCGAACCACCGGAGCAGGCTGAGTTTCGCAGAGGATTTAGCACCATAGACCACATTTTCACCATTAGCCAAGTTGTACAAAAGACACATGAGGACAATCAGCCTTTGTGCGTTGCCTTTCTGGACTATGGAAAAGCGTTTGACTCTGTCGAAACCTGGGCTGCTCTGGAAGCTGTACAGCGATGTCAGGTCGGTTGGCGGTGTCCGTTCTGATTCCAATTGCATCGAGGAGTGCGACAGGGGGATGTTATTTTCCGGAAACTGTTAAATAATGATTTGGAGGACGTCTAGAAGACGGACTGATAGAAGGATTCAGTTGGTTTGGGTAGCTTCCGGAAGCTTCGTCTCATTCTCACGTCGGCAATATCGTAGATCTTGGAGACGAACGTCTTCAACCAATGCGTTCTCCCCATGATGACCCACGGGGCCGAAACATGGCCTCTTAATTTGGGACTAGTCCGCAAGTTTGCGGTAACTCAACGGGCTATTGAACGTGCTATGTTGGGTGTTTCTCAAAAAACCGAAACTCTCCGTCAGAATTCGTAAATAAGTCATAAGGCAGAGAACTAAGGTATCCGAAATCACGCAACGAATAAGCTCGCTAAAGTGGCAATGGACTGGTCACACGCCCAGAATAACAGATGGCAGATGGGCCAGTAAGATTCAGGAATGGAGACCGCGTTCAGGAAATAGAAGTGTTGGTCAACCGTTCACCAGGTGGGAAGATGATCTCCGTGCAGTAGCCGGTCCGGGATAGATGCGAGTAGCAGGAGATCGATCGTCTCGGCGTTCTTTGAAAGAGGCCTATGTCCAACACTGGACCGATAAGGGCTGATATTGATTGATTGTTGAAGAAAGTAAAGAGAGCCGCGCTCTTTACGAGACAATTTATAAAACAAATTAGCAAAATAGGTCCCTTTCAACTTCAACATTTTCAACTTCCCGATACTTCTTTTTGTTCACCAAGTAGATTTCTGTGTAGGGAATCTACTCCTGGTATTTATTGATCGATCACTTGATGATTGGGTAATTATTATTTTTATCAAAGGTAGTTTTTCATAATTTTTCAATGCGCTTAAAAACTACCAACTAATCCAAATTACACGAAACACTAGCAAATACAGCACACACTTGGATCTTGAAATCCTACTTACTACGAGTAATGTTATAGATGCGAAAGCCTTGCAGACTAACAAATATACGTGATAAACTATTTCACGAAGAAAATACTGAACGTATTTGGATGAAATTTCCTACAGACATATGTTACAATCTAGAACAATGTAAAACTACTTTTTTAATTAATTTTTATTTATTTTGTAAGTCATACACCATAATATGATTAAGTCAGCGTAGAATAATAACATTTATGGGTTATTTTAACAGTAAATTTATAACAATAACATCTATATTATAAAATGGCTTGAACATTAGGTGTGAAATAAAATTAAAAAATGACATTAAACTAATTTTTAACACAAAATTAATGAGTTTAGAAGTTATAATTTATTGACTGTGCCACATGGTTTCACAGACGTTATAATGTAATTTGTAATAAAAAATGTATAACCATCGTTTATGATATGAGACATTCATTTCTCAAAAGAATTTACAATTCACTTGTATGAGAAAAAACAAATAACATATGTTATTCTTACATTAGCGTGAGGTAGATCACATTATTTTTAGCAAAGATCGATAAACTTTGTTTCGTTGACGCGGGGAAACGCATTTACACGCCTTCACAGGCCCTGGGTGGGGTCCAGTGGTGTGTGGAACTCGCGGCACATGATAGTGACGAATACCCACAAAAGCCATCGCGAGTGCCATCAATGCCGCCCTTGGTGAGGTGCCCCGGAACAACAATCATCAGGGTACCTCGACAGCTAGTCAGCCCACTATGGGACCAACTCCCCCTCCACAGATGGGGTTGCCCAGCACTGCAGGACAACCCCACCGACTTTGGGACAGTGCAATGGTGTGAGGTTCCCATCCTCACCCCTTGCCCCGTGCGTAAAAGAGCCACCTCCTGTTGCTCTTAGGTCCCCTCTTCTTATGAGAGGGGTACCGAGAACGATTCCTCCTCCTGATCTTTAAGCTCCCTCTTCTTATAAGAGAGGTGCAAAGATCCCCTCGGTTCAATTGGCTACGCCTGGGTTCTCCCCAGGCTACTAAGCCCCACCGCCACGACAAGGCTTGAACCATGGTGGGGAAGGATAATCAAAAGTATTGTTTACGGCCATATGGGTACATACATAGATATATACAGTGTACATATGCTTTGATATTATATAGTGATGTGATAAGTCCATAGATATTATTATTATAATTAGTATTATTATTATATATTTATTATCTTATAGTTTAATGAGATAATAAAAATTGATTGAGTAATGTTTTAGGTTTAGCCATCGCTTTAGTTTATTTTATGTTATTAAATAAAATGAACAGAGAAATTATTTTTGTTTTACTTTCCTAAATTACTTTCTTTTCTTTTTTTAATCTGTAAATAATATACGCATACACATACATACACATAGGTACACCCACTTGCAGGAGCACAACACAAATATACAGTATACATACATACTTACTTATGATTAGTTATTATATAGTTATTGTATTTAACTTTGATGGGGTAATAAATATTGTTTAAATAATGTTTTAAAATTAGTCGTCGTATTATTTTATTTTATGTAATAAAATAAAATGAACAAAGAAATGATATTTATTTTTCATTTTTCTAAATTACTGGTATTATATGTTCTAATCCGTAAATAATCCACGTATACACATACAGACACACATAGAGGTGACATACAGGTAGGCATATATACATACACATTACACACACATACATACCTAATTATGGTTGGCACTAGCCCAATTTGTCTGGCTGGCCAGGATCTAACCATTGGAAGGAATCCATTTTCCTTTAGAGGTAATGATTGAGTTTAAAATACCTTCATTGTTGTGCCAGTTTAGTAATACAAAGCAGCAGTCTAAGCGCGTTTGTCTGTCTGCTTCAATCAATTCCTGTAGTACCTGCAGCTAACTCGGACGTGGTTTGCGTTGGATCCGTTTCCACAATAGCCGTCAACTTTTCATTATCAACTTCGGTCTCCGGCCGTCCACGGGGCTTGTTCTGCACATCGAAATTTCCAGAATGAAAACGTTGGAACCAAAAACGAACTGTCTTTTCTTTTGCAACCCGACCGCCATACACACCATTCACACTTCGAGTCATTTCCGCAGCACTAGTGGCACGGCGGTACTCGTAAATAATGCGATATTTTAAGTTTTCCATTTTGTAAAGTGAGTGACACAAACAGAAAAACGGAAGAAGAAAACAAATACACAAATATATGGGGTAATAGCTGTATAAATTTGATATTAGAATTCCTTACCGAAGAGGAAGAAATTCGTGATTAAATTGGCCAGTACGAAAAACACCAATTTCATGTGTAAGTATCTAATATTATATATTTAGTGAGACGTGAAGTAAATTTGCTTCCAATTCCAATGTTTATCTAATATTAGTGCAAGGTATTTTTCCTTTTTTACTTCATTTGTTATTACGTTATTGATTTTTAGTGGATCTTTTTATTTTGTGCGGAAAGAAATATAAAATTTGTTTTATTAATATTTATTGTAAGTAAACTTGTTTGAAACAAAGTGTTTAGCATGTTTAAATCACTTTGAGCATCGTCGTAACCATTTTTAAAGATTGGCCAAATTAGAACACTAATCCTTTAAGCACTATTTCTTGTCCAGTGTTTATATATATTAGGAGAGGCAATGGCCATAGGATAGATCCTCGAAGTACAACTACGCATGTCATAAGTTCAACGACGACTTTGATGGACTGGGAGCATTGCCGAAACGAGAAATTAAGGGATGAGGTTTCATCTCTTTGTGAGGTATATCTAATTTGTAAATTAGTATTTTATATTGGTAGCAATTATATTAAATAATTTATATCGGTTTTGGTTTTTTTGTATATTTTTTCCCTATTTTCTTTCCTGTCCATACTTATATTATTTTGTACTTTTGTTTAAAAATTGTAATAACAATGAACTTTTTGTATAAAGATATTTTTATTTATTTTTTATTTAAGTTAACGATTGTGAGATATGATCAAAAATGTTGTAAGCAGTTCCGCCTATATTTTTCAGTTTCTTATAACTATATCGTGACTTACATTATCGAATGCCTTTCTCAAGCGTATAAATATGCCCAGAGCTATTTGTTTTCTATCGATATTATGTTTTATTTTTGTCACGAGACCGACATTTGCAGATAAAGAATTAGATTTTGGTTTAAATCCATATGGCTTTTTACAGAAAACATTTTTTACGTTTAAATAGGATTCAAGTTGATTATAGAGTATATTTTCGAAAGCTTTCGATAATATCTGAAGAACGGATATAGGTCGATAATTGTCACGGTCTGACTTAGTGCCACTCATATACTGGGATATCTTTTGCTATTTTGAGGTTATCGTATATGGAAATACTTTATCTGCTAAGTATTTATCAATGCGTTCAGTATTTTTTCTATATCTGTTTGATTGTGTTGAGCTTTTAATGTGACTGGGAATAGTTTGAGCACTGTCACCGGCGCCGGGTGAGATCTGGCCAGCGTGAGAATTCAATAAATACAGTAAATATTGAAATGGAACAAACCGTCTCACATAAGTCAAAAATAACCAGTAATTTACAGAAAATATGAAGATAAATAGTATTGAACATTTAATTTATCAATGTTATTTTGAAAACATACACTTTAAACAGTAATTAAAAAAATGTGTATTTATAAAGACACTGGTGACCGGCAATCGCGCATAATATTCAAGTCATAGGAGCTCTACGAGCTCTTCCAGTCCCCACGATAATGCAGTCCTCTCGACAAAAATAATAATAGAAATAATCGGGCTCCATTTCCTCTCTCTCTCTCTCTCTCTCTCTCTTTCCCCTATCGATCATAATCCCAGCTAGACCGTCGCCCGACGTATCTTACAGTAACCGATGAAGCTGCACTGGACACTTCCGTCAGCATAGAAGAGTACCAAAAAATATACTGGTAGAATTGGAAACGCCTGTATATTTACGCCTTAAAAGCTTACCAAATTATTCAGAAAGTATGATAGAACACCTGTTCGATAGGTAAGCAACAAGCACTTCTAGGAAATCTATCCAACGCGTAGAAACGCATAGAAACTTGATAGTGAGATGATGATAATGAATTCCACACCTGCAACGTGTCGTTACATCACTTTTGCACGTGGAAACCACTTAAAACAAATGACAATAAATACGCGAAGATATTTTCCGCCTACTCTTAAATTTGTTTTTTTTTCGGATAGGCGTTAGGAAAAGTCGGCCAGCAAATTGTATCGTCAGCATGACGTACGTATTCGTAATTTACAATGTTATTATACCGACAATAAATTGCTCTATCATTTGCTACCATTATGCAATATATTTAAGCCGCTTACAATTCACAAAGTAAATAAATCTTAATTTGATAAGAGTGAAGGGAGATCCGTTAATTTAACGCTGTGTATCGGATTCTGAATGTCAAATTCTTTAAATATTAGTTAGTACTCGATTTCAGCATAATGATCACTATAGATAGGGCCATGGAAAGGGTACTAAGAACGAATTTGGGACGCTTATATATTTATTTATTCCCTGCCTGTAGGCATCTCTGGCCACGATAATCCGAAATCCAAATAGTTGCATTTTTACATTCGCTCCCAGTGGATGTCCATGGACGTTGGTCTGTCAAAGACTCATATTGCTCGCTTGCCTACCCCTATAATATACAGAGAAGGCGGCGGAGCAGTCGTGGATGGCACTACACACTGCTTCTAGCAGTTTGTGTTACATGCAGCATGTCGCCTGTACGGCACAGAAACACCCCGAACATAACATTTTCGTGTGATTATATTCAAAATGCTCTAAGAACGATGACATTTGTTCTAAATGAACTTCTGACATTCGTTCTAAACGAACTTCTGTCATTTGTTCTAAACGAACATCTGACATTTGTTCTAAACGAACATCTGACAGACATCTACCGACGACCATCTAGGCATACTCATCAAAGACAAACCAGACAAATCAGATATACCACAGATTACTAATAGTAGTAACTATTGTTAACTAACGTGTTATACCTATCAGAGAAACCAGAACGATACTTAAGTTTCTTTGAACTGGGAAATAATATGACCAGGACTTCTTCGAACTCAGAGCAGTTAAAGACCAGCTAACTGTCTTCAATGGGCTTTTTAAACTCAGAATTATTAAACCTTCTTAATAAAGCATATCATTTTATCGTGAACTTAAATGAAACTTTTCCTTATTTAAACAAAAGAAAAAAGCAACCGAGAAGTTGAAATCCTTGACTGTACTTATTTAAATCTATTTTAAAGCATACCAACTTCACACCGTAAAAATATATAATACAGCGTGGAATGCTTTTAATTTTTTAAGTGGAATATTAAGAATTGTAGAATAAAAAGGCCACAATCGTGCACTGCATACGGATGCATGCAGTTCTTTGTGATTTACCTTTAACGCAGCAAAAGGTAGTGCTGTGCTGCATCGCATTCGTGCCGGCCGGCAGTACCCCACGTTTATGCGAACCTGCTTAAAGCGATAGTTAAGCCACATTGCGTGTGATTTGTGAGTTTCTGGTGGCTCATTGGAGGAGAGAAGCGACGGAAGGCACGAAATCTGCATAAAATTATACCACTACCTCCTTGATCTTCAAAAAAAATACCTTACTTATCACTAAAAGGCCAGCAAAGCATTTGCAGATGCCTGTAGGCATTGGCGATCACTTTCTATTACGTGAATCAACTGCTCGTTTATTGATGTTCCGAGTGCTACGATACATAGTCGAGGTGCGATGTGAACAGCTACAAAGCCAAAGACTTGCTTCAACATTTATATGTAAGGTGTACCGCACCGTCTGTACGGAGGCCTGTAAACAGCTTCTATCTGTTATAGCTCAATAGCTAGTTTGAATGAGAGAGGTTTCTCTCTCATTCAAACTTCATAAGACCTTAACGCAGTCAGAGGACTACGAAACTATTTAATCCCAGGAGAGTTCGGAGTGTAGTTTTTGCAGGATGCACTAAGTGCTTCATAACATTCGTACTTGTACTGGAAAGTTTAGTTTAGCGGCCTTGAGATTGCTATCGTAAAGTTTTACATATGCTTCAGGAGGAAATTCGTGGACAACTTTTATGTTTCCAATCTATGTTGTCGTTTAAGCAGCAAATAGTACAATCATTATAATATCCCAGATAAAAAGAAATTAAAAATTTTTAGTTGTAGTCAATATCAACTAAATATTTATTTGCGTTTACGTGATGCTTCCTGATGTCCTGCAAATTGGAATTACTACGCTAAATTTGTTGCGGATCACAGTACTGCTTTGGTATATCCCTCAGACTCCCTGCGATCATATATACGTGTCATAGTCGTAACCGCTATCGACTTTGGTTGGAGTAGCAGCGGAGGGCACGATGAAACGGAAAAAGACTAACTGCTAGTTTGACCCCTAAGATATAAAATTAGTCTTCCTTATCTGCCCTACTAGGTCCATATAATTTTGACAAAATACATAACGTTTTTCATAATGCTTTTAGTTGCGCTGTAGCAGACTTGAACCGGCAGGGTCAAACAGGCTCCTATCGCTCAATTAATATCAGATCAAACACTCCATCACAAGTGCATCCTTCAGATTGCTAGAGAAAACAAGACAGCCGTAACAAGCACCCGTAAGGGCCTTCCAACTGGCTTCACGACTACTACAGTTAAACTAACAGTTGCCAGACTGCTGATAGGAACCGACGTTATTTGCACTGAAAGGAATACCGCTGAAAAGTCCACACAGATAACGAATGATCGTCAAGTTGAGATGGCATCGAGGGTCTTGCTCCATTCAATTATGATCCAGATGAGCTCCAATCATTTTTAGTAAGAGAGTGTGCCACGTTTTGAAGCATAATTAGGCCGGCACGACCGGAGAGTTACTTCTTGCTCACGTGACTCCGCCGTACAGTGACAGCTATGCTGTCGCGCCTTATCGGCGGTCCATTGACAGGCCGAAAGAAAGGAAGGCATAGCGTCTGCATGAAAACAATAGCGCGGATTTATATGGACACGACTACAGTCCAGTACTGGTTTGTCCCCCTATGCTATCAAAGAAAGCATTCTATAGGCTAGTTTAAATTAACTTAGCACCGAAATCATATCATAATCGTAGTATTCAAAAATTATAATATTTCTTTGTACAAGATGAGGAAATTAAGAAACATTTTATTATGATAAGAAGTTCATTTGTTAGGGTTCAGTAGTGTAAAAAGAAAACGACTCCCGAAATTAAGTTTTTCCCTGTCAGATACCTCTGTACAGTTGAGGCTACTGATTATTATGCTAGTTTAAATTAAAATGCAAGCTTTTATTACTCCAAATAACACTGACATAACATACAAGTCGGAGGAGTAACTCTTAAGATCCACTTGTTCAAACAAATTAAGCTCTATAATATTAAAATAGATTTACTATAAAAATTACGTACTCATTCGGTTAGATTTAGATATATACTGTGCAACAACGTTGATCACAGGAAGACTGAGGACTGAGGTGTCAATGGATCAGATGCCGTGTAATGACTCAGCTGTATGCAGATTGTACTTCCTACACTAGCAATCCGTCCCTGCTTCACACAGACATTTCACAAAATACGGCAAATATTCATTGTTTTACAAAAATACAAAAATGATAAATTTTAATATTTTCCTCGTCAACACGGCACGTTACCACCAGACAAATAAATTAAATTTGTGACGGAACAACGTATGTCGGAAGAGCTAGATGTCAAACATTTCTGCTGTGATATAAGGATTTACTTAGATAATTTTTTCACACCTTTAGTTAAATTGTTGCAGTTTTCATAAGGATCCATAAAGTTTTGGAAAATATTTTATAGCCTATATTAAAGTAAAGGCATATTTCAAGTTCGGCCAGCAGTTACGGTGCCCCCTCAATACAAATAATCAAAGACACAATCGATTGCTTCCTTTTTATAATAGTATAGATATAGAAGTACGAAATTTTGTATGTATGTTCATTATTCTTTCGACAAGAATTCCTGGAAGGGGTTACTTTACTAATTACTGAATGGAATTTGCCATAGACTTAGGTTATAGTCTGGTATAACATAAAATGCCGTAGAAACCGCGCTGCGCAGCTAGTAAGTTAATAGTTACACGGAACCCTTTAGAGTGCAATGCCAGCTCACACTACGCCGGTTTGTGTAGTAGTTGTACGATGCGCTCTAGTGGTTTTATTGCCATTTTATATTTAATGATAATTTTGCAGAATAATAAATGAGGGCGAGATGGTAAGTAAGTAGCCAAATATTTTTCCTACTTATAACTAATTATATTTTTTTATAGTATAGAAGGGGCAAACCAGCAATCTGAGCCATTTAACCACTACAGACACCCATGAACATACGCGGAATTACTATGCCGATGGGTATACATTGCCCTCCTTGACCCCAATGGACCACCGGATACTCACAAACCGCACGCGTTTTTGCTAAATACATCTCTTCAAAACGTTTACGTAACATTTACCACTAGTTGGACCTTTGTGAACGTAATCTATCATCCAAATTCAATTTCCCCTTAAGACTGAAGCCGTGATTATTTAATCTACTTTTAATTTCTTGCAGCCCAATCCATTCCGCTGTTTTCGTTGAATTTTTGAGATTTATTTGTAATAGTAAACCCATGTTTCATCACCTGTTACAAATCGACAAATTACATTACAATAAAACTACTTTTACGGATTTTATCGCGGTTTATTAAATTATTTATGTAGCCCGACGTTTCAGAAGGTTTACAGCAACCACGGTCGCGGGTGAACTGAGATGACAGATGTTCTGATGTACCAAGTTTTTAAAAGTACCCGAAGAATTATAATTTTAGTTGCTCCGATTAATTTAATAAACCGCGAAAAACTTAAGACATCAATACGACAAATTACATTTTGCTCTATTAGTGTGAAAATTTTCCTAAAGTTCGTTCGTATTTTGCATTCAAATTAGTTTTAGGTGTCCGTACCTCAAAAGGAAATCTCTTTGATGTCCATTGGACTATCTTAGAAGTATATTTTTTTAGTGCTTTAAGACGTCGCAGAACTTATTATTTGACTTTTTTTTTGGAGGGACCTACTACTGATTGGCAGCGCTTGTCCAGCCTTAACAGTTCGAATTACTAATAGACGTCGCAGAACTTAGTATTTGACGTAAATTTTAGCATATTATGAAAGTACAAGGCTCGTACCTCCCGTTGGTTACAAACACATCAAAAGATAAAAGCTCTACAAACATTCACGCAAGCAAGTTCAGCTTTTGAACACAGATTGAAAGAAACACAGTTTAAAAAATATAATATAATTGTAATTCAAAATTTTGAAATAGATAAGACTAGTTCCTTATTGCCTTAGTATATTATTCAGCTCGACGAGGTGCCGATAGTTCAAGATGTCTGTAGTTGATCATGCAGGGAAACTGATAAGGATTATCAGTTTCCCTGCTCTTTTCTTGCTCTTGTTGGAAGCTTTCAAACCATGAATCATATTTTAGCCTGTTATATACTTATATGTGTCTATGCGTTACGCCAAGATGACATATGGAGGACTGTGTGACCATTCTAAGAGATGGACACTAGGTGATGTGTGTTTACAGTGGCAAGCTATAACACATCACTGAGATACATACCCAAGGTGTCCTCGTCTCATGGTCCTCGCGGCGGTACTGGATATTGTACGTGCCCAACAGAGGCATCAGCTGTCATAGCCCTCATCACAAGACAGACTATGTAAATATCTTGACGGATGCAACACCCTTTAGGCACGGTACCCTAAAAATGGCTTCCGATAAGAAAGGTCGTTAGTGTCGTCTCGAATCCCTTCAGACAACAATAGATAGAGAGAGAGAGAGAGAAGTATCCCTTTTATTTATATACACTTGTGTGCTTACCCGCCTGGGATAGTTCATACGTGTTACAATTTAACCACTATATGTTAGTTATCAATTGACAAAACAAACTAGATAAGTCTACACCTTACTTGGAACTACGAACATGGCTCAACACTCACACCATTATAGTAACCAAGCACTAGTCACTTGAAAAAAACTAATATCAATTTGCTTACAAACCCAGATATAAATACAGTACAGTATAATACAGCATAGAACTTGTTTAGGTGGAAATGAAACCGAGCGACATTGATTCCTTAAAAAAAATCCGGATTAACATTCGTCCTTTCAACTTTGGTCCAGTTAGGTTTAATATACGGACAACGAAGGGCCAGCGTCCAATGAACTTTTTGCTCAGTGCTGACCTATGAGTGGACTTACATGTAAAGTATCTACCAACACTTTCTCTTCTGCACACAACTCAGTAAGTTTTGGAGGACAAATACTTCAAGCGTGTTAAAAAAAATTCAAAGCCGTCACATATTTGTATTTTTTAAGAACGAAAAGCTTAAATTATTTAAAATTACTTTATAAACACAATATGGACGAAATTTACTATTAGTATTTTTATGTTACCCGACGTAAAAACATAAATACAAATATTAATTAACTATTAACATTAAATATATTATATATTAATGTTAAATATTTTGTGACTGTTGCTGGTAGCTCCGTTAAGTCTACTATAATTTAAAAACCAACAGATTTATCTGTTGAATTAGACTTTACTATAGTCAATCTCTTTATCATGGTGTAAATGTCAAATGAATGAGATCTAATGAGATACTCTTGTCAATGGGCGTACGTCGTACTGTGCACGATAGTAATCTCACAAGGTGAGTCTCTTTTCTCTTTTACTTTCGATCGAACATCGACTTGGACAAAGTCGGCGGCCGCCATCTCCGGTCGTCCACTCCAGGGCCATTGAACGGACTAAATTCTTTTATTTGTTTTTTATCCTTTACAGCCTAGAACACTCTCGTGTACATCTTTCCTGCTTTATTTTTAGTTCCCGCGAAAAAGGTGATCATAGCGGCGAGGGCAACGCTTTCTAGGCTTTTATTCTCCGGCGCAGCTGTTGCACAATATTCGAGATGTGTCCTGGAATGTTATAGCGACGCGTGGGTCTATTTATAGTTTGTACTTAAATGTTTGTAAGATTGTTGTAGCAAAAACTATGTTCCTGCAAGTGAACAGATTAACAATGCTATTCGGATCACCCCTGCATGTTCCAAAACATGGTATAACTTAATTTCCACCTTACAATAGCAACAAATTAACACCCTAAAAAAATTTACATGATACGAGTATCGAGCATTACAATTCTGTAACATTAACATGGTTTTATTAGATAAGGTATTGACCTGATGGTTTTTTAACTATATTAAAGGGTCAAAGCCCCATTTACAGTTGTCATAGATCTCACAAAGCCGGTCTTTGACCTCAAAAAATATTTAAGCTGGATTATTTTTTTTTGTGATCCCTTGGTACCTGTGATATCGATGTAAAGTTTTTATAACAAGCACCATTGTGATGTTTTTTGACCCCGGTATTAGAGAAGGAAATTTTAGGTACACATGCCTGTATGATTAGGATGAACGTACAGGGCAAAAAATAAACAGGTAAGTTAACAGCATATCGAGCCGACCTATGTAATAACTGATGGGTATTATAAAGTATTGTTATGTTTGGGACTGGCAATTTTACTGGCCCGAAGGAAAAAATATCCAGCTTTAGTTTGATATTTTTTCTTTCGGACCTGAACGTATGCTGTGGAACGCACAGTACAAGGAGCGTTAAGACCATTTACCTGTACTTACATATATAATACATATAATAATAATGATGGGCGTATAAGCAGAATTTTGAATATATAGCACCAGGAGGTTTGAGAGTTGATATCATTTTGCGAGGTTAGAACTAATCACTTGTCGAAAACAAGAAAAATTTAAAATATTTACACTAGAAATCCTGTGACACTATCGTCTTCATCTATCTAGAAAGTCAATAATTATATTACCTGAATACCTTATCGTGCTTTAAGCCTTGTCAACGTGGTAGCAGCCAGTGAATCCAGCACCTTGAAGCCAATGGAACCAAGCGATCTGCTCTCGGGCTAGACGCCAGTAGCAGAGGATAATATTATCATTTTTTATGGTACGCGAAGGCAAACGAGCTATGGTGCCTTTTTACAAATTCCAACACCCATGAAGATCCGCATAATTACTATGCGGATGTGTTGTACACCCCCTCAATGGACCACCGGCTATTCCCAAGCCGCTTGAGATGCGACGGTATATTAGTTATTTAACGGCGGTATCATGTGACACCACCCAGGTTGTCCTGGCAAAATTCGGCTGCAATGCAGTTTTTTTAGTATATGTGGGCAAACGGGCAATCAGAGTCTTTCAACGACTACCAAAGACCATGAGCTTCGGCATTATTACTGTGCAGATGCGTTGCTGTCATTTTCTCCTTTCTCCGTCAATGAGCCACTGGCTATTCACAAACCTCACGAGTCGTGGCACCGAGTATATCACTTTACGTCGGTATCATGTAGGTAAGACCCCCGTCGTGCCAACCCGATTCCGCTACAATACAACATGGCACTCCTTTATCGTCAAGCTGCTGTTACCTCTTATAAGTTGATGCATTACAAAATATTCGTTTCAGCTTGTTTAGTGTGTTTAATAACCAATAAACAACACAAATAGTTAAAATTGCCTTTAAATTTATGGTATATGGGTATAACAATAGTTAAGACTAAAAGCCTGGGTGTGTTGAAATATTTAAGTGGTCACGGCACCTCGACGACAAATAGTCGCTATTTGGTGCTCTCGATTATCAAAATACAGGTAAGACACAAGAACCTGTTATTTCAAAAAAATCAAATGCAGTTATAAATAAACGTCGCGCTACTTACATAAACCGCGATAAAATCGGTAAAGATAGTTTTATTTTAACATAAGCTGAAATGCAAAAGTCATTTTGTAAATGTACCAGCACCAGTAGAAGACATCATTAGCATTGGCCACATTGTCTTCTGTAGATGATAGCATCTCTTTAGATCTATGGGTTCATCACGACATGACATGACGGGTTTATATTTGAGCATTATTAAAAACCAACTTCTTCACTGCTGAAAGATCCGATGATCACTTATTTGTTAAAGTTGATAAGGCATGTAGAAGGTATTTATGGCATGATAAACTCCGAAAATCGGTTTGACTACTGGTCAACCTATTACCTGGCCAGTGGCTCAACCATTCAGAACGTCCAACCTATTACCAATAGACTTATCGCTCGACACCTCTTTGCACTTACCGGTTCTTCCCAACTGGTACAATTCCTAATTGATACGAGCAGACGTCGAGTGTCTATTTCTCGTACATAGTATTGCGCATACTATTTTATTTAATGATTAATTATTATGGATATCATATGTCTCTCTGTGGAGGATACGAATTGCTAACCTCCCGTTTTTTTAATCGGCTAACAACATGTAAACTTAGTATTAGACTAATATTAAATGGACTATAATTTCATCGTGAGCCTTCGAGGTGTTCTTGAGAAAAAGCCTTAAGAGATGTACAGATGGATAGACGGACTTTTATAAAGATAATTACTCGTCCTCCTGTTGGTAAGGTATCCTCAGCGTGGAAGCCCAACTCGCACTTAGCCGGTGTTTCAAAATGGCGTCTTCAAAATAAATAACGTTCATTGAAATGCCAGCTAACTAGACGTTAGCCATTTCTAGGATGGACGCAACGAATCTGCTCTGGTTTGAGGTTCTGTGGATCGAAGGATATTCCGATTCTCTCTTACATCTGATCAAATAAAACCAAAAACATCAATAAAACTACCATTTTATAATCATTTAATTGCAATGTACACGTATTTCCTCGTGCAAGACCTATGTTCCTAGTTAGATATAATCTAATGTCTAGTTATTTTTCCTGTTCGTTCATTGAATAAGCAACGAGACTGCAACAGCACAGTGAGGATAAATGGTCGAGCATTGAGGTCAGATCATGTGCGAGGTGCTCATACGTCGTGTCAATAGACACACGCACGAACTCCGGGCTTAGTCCGTAAGCAAGATGTGATATGCTTTTGTTAACGTTATAACATGTTCATTATGATTTTATTTTTTTTATAGAATGAGCCTTTTTACGACTACCGACGCCCATGGACAACCGCATAATTACTATGCCGATGCGTTGCCCCACTCTTTCACCCCACATTGGGCCACCGGTTACTCACAAACTGCACGGAAGGCGACACTGAATATATCACATTACGGCGTTATTATATGAGCGAGAGGTACTTCCCCGGTCGCGCCGGCCCAATGCCGTTGCATAGGAGGACGTAGTGTCATACACTGCATGGTACTACATTTTCCTAATATATTAGAAGGCTGCCAAACACTCCAAAAATATTAAGGTCTCTATATAGAATCTGTAAAGGACTATGGAGCCTTGTCGTTTGTAACCTTTTCGTAACTACGTGGATATCGGCATAATTGTTATCCAAACATGTTGTTTTCCGATATTCCTCCTCCGGTTTGTCAGTGGAAAATCTCGAACCGAACGAAACGCGACGCATTTCTGTAAATTTGCGGCTGTGTCGTGTAAGCGAAACGATACCACCTCAGTCGTGATGGTCTAATTTAGCTGCAATGCAGCACGACACTATTTACACACTCATTTTATAGGGAGGCAAGGCAGGTATGGAAGGATCGTGATGTATGACGCAGTTCTCGTTGCCTACCCTTCCTAAAACATTCACATCAGCTGCGATATTTCATCTTAAGCTCAATGTATTATTATCAATAATCATTTTTGTATTAATTATTAAAAAAAAGGAAAAAAGATCCACCTCTTTTTAAAGAATTGGGCGAAGTGAGGAATTTGGTACAGTCGAAGATCTTCATCTTCTTCGTATAGAAGATGTGTAAAAAAGGTCATATTTTAATACTATGTGCATTATGACTGTAACGAAATAATATGATACGCGAATTACGACAGACGCATAATGCAGAAACCTAAGCAATACACTAATTGTGACACTACCGCACATAATATGACGTACGCCACTTAGTGAAGGAGAAGATTTTACGGTCAAATTGTATTCGAATTTGTTTTATTTTATATTTGAATTCGAATTTGGATCAGTGTACAAACACTAGTATTACAAAGTTTGCCAAGATATGCAATGTGTATTTAAAATATAAAATGCTTCATAACAATTTTCTTGCGCTCAATAAATAAGAACGCAGCCTTATAACAAAGCCTTGCATTATATCAAGGTTATCGCCTTTACCTTCTTTTGAGTTAGACCATTCGAATGCTCCTACAAGGGCAGATTTGTTTATTATCTACTAGCAGTCCGTCCCGACTTGGCGCGGCTATTTCGCAAAATATGGCAAAAATTTTTGGACTTACAAAAATACATACAAAATTTATAAATTTTAATGTCTTCGAAGCAAATGCGAACAGTCAAAGAACCAAATGTTTCCTCTTTATAATAGTATAGACAATATATTTCCCCACAGATTTTGAAGTAGGAGCCTTGGAGTTCCGGGTCGGACCGATAAATGTTAGTGATTTTTTAAATTTCTAATAACAATCGAGGTCGACGTTGTTACTCCCTCTTGTCTTGAGGAGCACGCGTGACCATTGTTCCTTCGTTCCCCAATTGATTTGTTTGCATTATAATATACAAAAAATACTTTAAGATACGCCCATAATCAGCCCAGTCCATCTCTTCCCATTTGCGAGAAAAGAGGAAATTCTATCCATTTTTGATTACCCTGATCTATAAGATACAAAAGTATCCGCTGGTACGATGAAGTATGGACTGTTATAGCAACCGCAATAGCCAACAATAGTAGATACCCCCAAAAAAAATAATCAAATTGTTGCTACGAAATTTATTTGAAAAAATTATGACGTATGTATAACATTATAAGTATGTTTTTGGCTATAAAAATATCGGAATGGGTTGTTCCGTTATATGAATATATATAATGTGACGGTTTTTTTCGTAGTTAACGATCCAAACGCGAAGGCTACAAGGACTATGCGACATAGCTTAATTCCAAACTGGCCTATTTACTACGTCGTATTATGCATACTTATCACTTTCATTTGGCTTGTTTGATATTACTGCAAATGAACGACGACGAATGAACGATATAGGTGATGTCACGCCATAATAATCTTTAGATCTCTGACATGGGAAAAAAATAATTAAAAACAACGTCTATGATAAACGAATCAGGGACGTATGCCAACCCCCATTCAGGATTTCTATTTTTAAATCATTGGAAGCGTTTCAAAATAGTAAAAAAGTAAAAAAAAAAATCGAAAGAGGATGAAACGTCCTGCTCTATTCTTTTGAAACGTCGGACACATAACAAAAAAGAAGGCAAAATTAACGTTACGACTACCTATCCTCGGCTTCTAGCTGTATTTTAGCTGGCCCATTGCACGAGAGGAGTAAAGTAAACGCAAATGTGCTCTGTGGGTGTCGGTAGTCATCAAAGGGTTCCGATGTCTTCTTTATACCCCTATGCTATAAAAACAAAAGCTTCTCGTGTCTGAGTTGTAAATATTTATCTACAATATAAATTTTGTATTTTATTTTCTTGGTTAGCCCATTGGAGCGGAGGAGGAATGGAAGATGGCGCATCGGCATGACAATTGTGCGGATGTATATCAGCGTCGGTAGTCATCAGAAGGGTCCGACTACTCGTTTATCTTCATCATTATATATCGAAAATAAGGAATTTTTCATCTTTATGACTACCTGCTTGCAGCAATTTAAATTAAGATAAAACACGATTAGATTTACTTGTGATTGATCAAGAAAAATAAATATTAAATTGCATTATAAAAACTTGCATACATAAAAATAATCACGAAAGGAAAGCGAAATTCAATTTCAATAACAACTGCTTGGAATCCAAAATGGTAACCGCAGTTACGTAACACCAAACCAAATGTGATATTACGTAGCTCTGTAACTTTTCATATTGAAGACAATAATTTAATGATAATAATAACGCTCCAAGAGACCTTAAATAGCCACTGACCATGGTAATAATACTTAAATTAGCTGTTACAAACACTCCCATATCGGGATGCATCTCTCCCATCTGCGGGAGAGAGAGAGAGAGAGAGAGAAGTCGGTGCCTCTTACGACCCCAAACGTAGTCTCGTCGTCAGAGAAGCACTCATAGCAATCCGATGAAGCTATATTGGGGGAAGGCCAGGTACCCGCCGCTCGTCGTCTAAGTGTTGCCCAACTGGGTACAACATTTCGGCAAGCTGCGGCAACTACTCGGCTACAGCCCGAACGCTAAGCCCCTCGGCAAGGGAGTGCGCTTCTCGCCTAAGAGCGAGGCCGAGTTCCGGACTGTGCAGAGGTACC